>LNAC01000117.1:3326026-3351212 GCA_002007465.1 Ailurus styani
AATAATAAAGCCAACAGTACCCTAAATGCTCAAACTGAATTTGCAAATGAAAACCATAGCGAAGGGAGAGAATGTTATGTAACTATTTCTTCAGTGTAATATGGCCAGCTTAAGAAATAACATTTCTGGGCGCCTGGGTGGCTCAGTGGGTTAAAGCCTCTGCTTTCGGCTCAGGTCATGATCTCAGCGTCCTGGGATCGAGGCCCGCATCGGGCTCTCTGCTCAGCAGGGAGCCTGCTTCCTCCTCTCCCTGTCTCTCTGCCTGCCTCTCTGCCTACTTGTAATCTCTCTCTCTGTGTCAAATAAATAAATAAAATCTAAAAAAAAAAAAAAAAAGAAATAACATTTCTGTGAGGGCACTAGTATTTTTTAAAAATATTTTGCGTATTTTCCTCTTCAGAGTAATCCTAATTAATAGGTAGACATTACTGCTACCTTTTTAGAAGAGGTCCACCAAAAATTGGGTTAGAATGAGAAACAAGGTATAGTACTAAGACTGATTTTATCAGTGTTAGTACTGCAGGAGTCTTACCGATAGTATAGTTGGTTGACACATAGTTTGTACGTTATATGCATTATGTGCTGTATTCTTACAAGAAAGGAAGCGGAGAAAAGAAGATGTTATTAGGCAAATCGTAAGGAAGAGAAAGTACATTTACAGTATTTTACTGTATTTAACAGAAAAAGTCTGGTAAGTGGACCCACACAGTAAAAATCCTTGTTCAGGGGTCAATGTAATTCATTAAAAAAAAAAGGGCCTCGGACATGGTTGTCAATTAATAGTTCCATGAAAATGTGATACTTGGTAGATTAATTAGCTGACTGTTGAAAGTGAGTGGAGGCAGAGGACTTAGGTTCACATGTATGAAATTTTAGCTGCAGTAAGGAGCTTAGGTTTAATTTGGTTACATTTTTGAAGAAACCTATAGTACGGATTTAGCTTGAACTTTGCTAGGATTATAGTATTTTATGAAAGAAGGTAGTGCTTGAAATGGGCGAGATGAGAGGTTTTTAAAAGCCTGGCTCTATGGAAAGTAGTAGAATTGTCCCCACATTTATGATACTCATTTTGATACAATGTGATGTTAGGCGCAACACGTGATTGTTGAGATTCTTACATGTTCAGCGAAGGTTAGCGTCTCGCACTGATCAGGATCCTGGACTGGGCTTAAATCTTGGCTCTGTCCATTTTGAACTATATTGACTGTGGGCTAGCTCCATACCTTAGTTTTTTCCTTTGTAAAATGGGGAAATATATGTGTGTGTCTGTGTGTATAAATATATGTACGTAAAATGCCTGGAACTGTACATAAGTTAATATATATAGTATGATGGCACCTTATAGGCACTGTGTGTTAGTTACTACTGTATATGATGATGATGTAAAATGGATATATTTGAGTCATATGTGGTTGAAAGTTAAAAAAAAAGATAAAAACACCTATATGATATTTTACTTATCATAAGTGAAGCGACTGCTTCGCTTAACTGACCAGCTAAGATTATTGCAGGAAATTGGCAGTTCTCTAAAAAACAAATGAATCTGATTTAAATTTTAAAATGACATATTACAGATAAAATTTTTAGATTACGTATTTTAAAATTTCATTCACTAAATATGTGTATTTTTTATTTCAATTGGCTTTTTTGTAAAACATTAAGATAATTTGTGTTCATTGAAAAATTAGAACAGTGCAGAAATGTGTAAAATGTATAAGCAGTTTTTATACCAATGGAAAGACCGACTTTGAAAGTATGCATATGGGTAGCTTGCCACATCTGTCTGATACTGAGCAAGTTCGTATACTGGCTTGATTATTAACTGTACTATTGGTTGACTGTCAGCTATGCACAAGGACCTGTGAACAAGCTTGGTTTAGTTTTTAGCAAAATATCTTCTAAAAAAATTAATAAACCAGTTTTGCCCATGCAGGCCAAAATGGAAGATTTCAAATGCCAGCAAAAGATTTTGGTCTTAAAATGGGAGTGTGAAATCATCTTCACTGGAGTACAAGGAAACCAAAAAGCAAACTGCTTGAAAATGCAGCATTTCTATAAGAAGTAGTTTTTGAAATAAAATGAATAATATTATCAGGCAGATGATGGCTATGACATCTGTAAAACTTTATAGTGATCTGCTTAATTAAAAGCGTACTCTGAAAAATCAGCATAGTTTATTATATAATGAGAGGTTTTCAATTTCCATTTCAAAATTAAGCTAAGGATATTTGAGATTACACAAAATTGGTGTTACTGAGGGTGAGGAATGATTAACACATGGAAGAATCCATAAGCAAAGTCCGAAGGAATCTGTGTGGGTTTTTGTTAACACCACCTTTGTATTTATCTTTGTCCTACTCAATGAAAAAAAGTGGGTTCAAGTAGGAGAATGTAATTATGTAGCCATGTTTGGAATAAACATCCTTCTCAGAGGAGATGCAGTGAGGAATGAATGAGATGGCACCATAATCCTATGTATAGGGTCAATGAGCAGGGACAAGGCATAAGCAAGATAAACGTTTCAGAGAAGGGAAGAGAACGATAAGCATGTTTTGTAGATGAACGAATTCTAGAATCCTTAAGGTCTTATTACTTATTACAGTGTTTGTATCTTTGAATTTCCAGATGGTCTTTCCTTTTACTTTTTCTTTCAGATGATTTTTAGCTGAGAAATTTGAGCAAGAAAAGTTCCTTTTTTGGCTGGGGAGATTAATTTTGTTGTTATGAAATTGTTCTTGGTCTAATTCTCTTTCTTAGAGAATCTAACAGTTTGTCCTGTGCTCTCAGTTTGCTTCCATAAAAACCCTCGTAGTGTCTTCCTTGAAGAATGTTAGGATGTTAGGAAGTCATCCAAGATGATTGAGACTGATAAATTATTTTGTAGCCTTAAAGACTACTGAATGAGAATAAGAGATCTGATGTATCAAGAAAAGTCATCTGTGATACATAAGGAAATGCATTATTACTCTTGTGTCTTGTTAAATTTTGAACCTTTAATGACTAATATATTTTGATCATATGGAGATACTTTGCAGGAAGAAACACAAGAGATTTAATCCCACCCTTGTGGTATATTTGTGTACCTTAGATCGGACCCCTCACCCCCAAACTCATTTATGCAGTGTTTCCATGTCTGCATGTATTTAATTACTATAAAATTAATGAGGCAACATAATTTAATTTTAATCAAAAATAAAATAGTATTGTTTGTTAAGGCTTGATTAGTCCAAAAAGGAACTTTTTATATCTGCCCTTACTATTGGATGAATTTTCATAAGCATAATTGTCATTTTTATACATAACACTACCCAGTTATTTTATAATGGAATTTATAGATACCCATGATAAAGAGAGATAATGTGCTATCTTAACCGTATTTATTGATTTTTTTTAATCTTTCAAAAAAGATGTATCCTCATTTACTTTGAAGGTTTCCTTCCTTCCTTCCTTCCTTTCTTTCTTTCTTTCTTTCTTTCTTTCTTTCTTTCTTTCTTTCTTTTACTATTTGAGGGAGAGGGAGCACGCAAGCTGGGAGGGACAAAGAATCCTAAGCAGGTTCCATACCCAGCATAGAGCCCTTTGTGGATGGATCTCATGACCCTGAGATTGTGACCTGAACAGAAATCAAGAGTCAGATGCCTAACCTACTGAGCCATCCAGGCGCCCTGAAGGTTCAACCTTCAAAACTGACACAACTTTTTTGAAATCTTAGCAAACTCTTCAGACACTAACATTAAAATGTATCATGAAAATTGATATTTGAGATCAAATCTTTCCCATACTGATGCTCTTAATTGCTTATAGTGGCTTGTTTAAACAAATACAATTTGTCAGTGCAGCATATTGGTTTGAAAATATAAGTGATGAGTTCTTAAGAAACTCCCATAGAAACTTGCAAACATGCAGATTGATCATTCTAAGAATAATTTATTCACAGATACTTATATATTAAATTTATTCACAATTTAAAATTGATTTTTTTTTAAGATTTTATTTATTTATTTGACACAGACAGAGATCAGATCACAAGTAGGCAGAGAGGCAGGCAGAGAGAGAGGAGGAAGCAGGCTCCCCGCTGAGCAGAGAGCCAGATGCGGGACTCAATCCCAGGACCCTGAGATCATGACCTGAGCCGAAGGCAGAGGCTTTAACCCACTGAGCCACCCAGGCGCCCTAAAATTGAAGTTTTTATAGAAAAGTTAATAGCACTTTTACATACACAGAGAGACAGATTTTTAAGGGCACAGCCAGCAAAGGAAAATGCACTTTTTCATTTAACAAATATTTCTGAGTCTCCCACCTTTAAGGGAGCTTATAGTATAGTGAGGGGTAGTCAGAATAAATAGCATTCAGTAGGGGACTAGGAAAAAATTAAGTTGGGTAAGAGGTATCTGGGAAATGCTATGTGGAAGTGTGTGGTAGGGTAATCTGTTAAGTGATATCAGGGAAGGTCTCTGATCTCTTCTCTATACAAATGTGAACTTAGCTATTTGGGGGAGAGAACTATATATTCACCATGATGTAGAAGAAAAACTGGGGACAGGGGGGTCTACTTGAGACTGGTTAAATAATCGAAAACGATAACGGTCGGGTAGAAAAATTAATACTGATTGTGATCACAGTTTACTATACCTGTTTTTTTTAAGCATATTTATATTTTTTTAAAGGTTTATATATTTGTCAGAGAGACAGAGGGAGCACAAGCAGGGGGAGGGGCAGGCAGAGGGAGAAGCAGGCTCCCCGGTGAGCAGGAAGCCAGATGATGTGGAGCTTGATCCCAGGACCTCAGGATCATGACCTGAGCTGAAGACAGGCGCTCGACCGACTGAGCCACCCAGGTGTCCCTACTGTACCTGTTTCATCACTACCTCTGCATTTAGTAGTAATATTTGATAAATATTTTCAGTGAGTACTCTAGAGATTTTATATTGTGGTGATAAAGAATGTGACTAATTCTTGGCATTTGAATTAACTTGTGTCTAAAGAGTTGTGAATGACCCTTCACTACAAGTGCAAGGGAAAATTACAGCCTTTTAAATAAGATTTCTTTTTTCAGCCTTTTCTGAAACATTTTATTGTGAGAAGTTTTCATAAAGGCTGTCAATAACTTAATGTTCAGTCATTTGCAATTCTTTATTTCAGAAATTCAGTTGTTCTAGTAAAAAGTGTCTCATTCTTGAAATATTTTGTCAATCTTGAGATTGATTGGGACAGTTTCAGTTGAGGGTGGCAAGAAATGATTTTGTTTGAATAAGATTTGTGTATTGGAATTAAATTGAGTTGCCATCAAAATGAAATTTTCATTATTGTCTTTTTTCAGTTTGCTGCTTTTCTGCTTTTTTACAGCTAGTATTTTCTTTTTACTTTAGTGTGAGCCAGGATCAGAATTGGCCCTTTAAGACAAAAATTAAGTTCTGTGACTTCTGTTCTCTAAAAGAATTGTACTGTTCAAGTGCACGGTCTTGAAGCCAATGCCACTATATGCTATTAACTTGATAGGCATTGAAAATCTAATTGAGGTCATTATGATTAGCCTTGTATCTTGCTAGTGTTTTTTCTTAGGCTTATTTTTAATGTTATATGTCAAGTGTTAAATCCTCTTACACCCCAGAGTCCAGAAAATTTAAATCCAATAACAGTAAACTATATTTTAAAATCCTCCAGTTGTTTCGTGTGAGGGAACGTTCCTGGCTAACTGATGGGACGTTAGAATGTGAAGGCAGCTTACATATTTGCTGTTAGTTTGAGGAATGTGAAGGGCTCCACTTGCAAGAGCACATTTGTGACAAAATTGCAGTTTTGAAGTCACTGCATACTTGCTCAGTGAAGTATGAGAGGAGGGAGTCCTCGGAGGGTGGCCACGTGACTGGGAGGCCGAAACGGTAGGAGCAGGGCTGCTGGATAGAAATGATCTTAAGACAGCTCAGGTCCTGGGAACTAGGAACTGAGTAATTTATCAGCATGGCCATTTGAGATAGCCAGGACGAAGATAATGAAGACCGGGGGTCGGCGAGGACGTACTTCCGTGAGCAAGATACCAAGTGCTCTGTTTCCAGGCAATTCCTTTCCTTGTCTGTATTTGCAATTTGAATATTTCACATCACTTTGTGAGCTGGATTCCAAGATTAAATTTTTATCACGGTGAATTTTATTATTGTGAAATTTTTGTCATGTTGTAAGGGCACCGATGGGAAGTATTTCGTTTTGGGGGAGTATTTCTTACGTGTATGTGATTTTAGGTGTATTTATTGATTTCATAGATAGCTGATTAAGAGATTAGAAAGAAATTTTAGCATAATTCCCCCCCAAAGGAAAAAAATGGTATTGGTTAAAATATATTTTACAGGCTTATTACCATTGTTAAATTATTGATGCTTTTTAAAAAAATTCTGACACATGACCTCATTGCTTGCTTGCTCATTCATCTCAGAAATGGAGCACTGAACACAAACCCAAGCCTATTGATTGATTCTTCTAGCAGAGGAGGGGAAGGTTTAATGCAGGATGTTTAATTGGATATTTGAATTATGTGTTCATGTGTTTTGTCTCTATTCCAAATTTTCTTAGGGCGTTTGTGATTGACTTCTGTGATATTGACACCGATTTCGAGGGTTTTTTTTATTATTATTAATTTATTGTCATACTGTATTTTTCTCCCTTTTCTCTTGAAATTTTGAAAACATCATTCATTTTACGAACATGTACTGGATGCCGTCTGTGTTTCAGTGGCGACAGGAGCATTATAATCTTTGTGGGGCTGTGAGTAAACATAGACGTTAACTCAGCTTATACCTCAAAGGATTTTGCAGCCTGATAGGGGAAGAAAGAGATGCAGAAAGAATTAGGCCCAGTATGCTGAAGGTTCCCAAGGAGGAATGTACAAAGTCCTCCTAGCAGAGGCAGGCAGTATTTAAACTGGATTTCACGATGAGCAGGAGGTTAACCCTGGGGACATGGTAGGGATTTCCAGACAGAAGGAATAGTGAAAGTATAGAGGTTCAAGCGACGAAGCCAGAGGCATGTGGGTGCGAAAGGTAGTGTGGAAATGGTAGGAGACTAACAGTTTTAGATGCTTTGATGAGTTCAAACTTTGTTTTCTTAGCAATGGGGCTATTTTTAGATGTTCCTAAAATGGGGGTAGGCATTGATGACTCTGATTCAGTTACATTTAGGAGCCTTTGCTGAAGTCCTTGTCAATATCTGCGTAACCCCATTAACCAGATGGTAGCACCTAACTGCAAGGGAAGCTGGTACATTAGCTGGAATATTAGTATATTCCAGTATATTAGCTGGAATATTACCACCAGGAACACATTCTAGATTCTTCTCTTATGCAGTAAGGAGAGGAGAGGATATTGGGTGACAAACAGCTGGCATTCTGGAATGTGCAGGGTATATAGTACAAGGGATGTAGAGGAAAATGGGTAGATTCATAAACATTCTGAATCAAACCAAAGGAAAGATTCTCTGTGAGCAATGGGAGTTGGTTTTTGGGATTAGCCCACTTCTTAACCTGTTGGCTAACCACACAGGATGCACATCTTTAAGAATGGAGGAGGAGAGGAGATGGGGAATGCTTTGCTTTTTTTATTTTTATGGCAGGAACACCCGAGAGCTGAGACTTGACTCTGGCTATTTATTTGCATCCAAGATGGTTTAGACTTGTGTTCCCGGGAAACCCTTCCAATCAGGGTGATGGAAAAACAGAGAATCCCAGTGCTCTTTGGAAAGTCATGGCAGGGTCATTTTACACTCCCCATTGGTAAACTATCTTTCAGTTGATCTAGAGAATTCCCTAAAGCAACCTGGTTGTGCTTGTTCTTTGAAAGGAATAGCAGATAAAACAAGCTTTGAGGTTTTTAGAAAAGAGCATGATACTGAGAACCTCTTTTGAGCCAGATTTGCCTACCATATTCATCTTTTTTTTCCTGCTACACGTTTCAGGTATGTTCATGTGCACCTGTGTTATTAAAACAGAATGGAACAATCTGTGGAAAAGAGAAAAATAAACCTTAATATGTTTCCATGAGTAAAAATGGAACTGCCATTTTGAAATTCATCTTAATTTCTCACCTGTTTTTTTATCCAGTTACTCTAAAAGTGATCAAGTGAAGATACTTATCAGAAAGTATATAATGAAATAAAGATGGGAAATAATGAAATATGGGAAATAATGAAAAATGGGAAAACCCTATAGTCCTGAGCAGACTAGATATAATCATTCACATTAGGGAGTGTTTGAGGTTTTATAGTAGGTATTTAACAGCACCCAAAGAAGTATTTGATATATGTCCTAAGTGTTTTATAGATGGTACATGGCTCTATCTTAAGGAACCGTCTAAAACATCAAGGTTCCTCTACAGCGACTCTTGGTTTTATTCTCTGCATTTTCTTTTTGAATCCTCGATTGATTGTCTTTAAGAGTAATAAAACGTGTCATTCAAGTTTGGACATCTTAAATCTGGGCATTGATTTTTTTGTTTTGTTTTGTTTTCATTTTGAAGTATCCAGCAAGGAAATATTTTATCTTCTCAGTTCTAGAGACTATTCAGAAAAAAACATGTGATAACTTGTGTGTGTCCAGAATAGTCGTTGATTGATAATGAGAATCAGGAAGAGTAGCCTTTGTGTGTTTGAATGTATATTTCTTTACTAGTACCCTGGCCATATTTTGAAATTGATGCTTTTTCTTTCCCCCTAAAGAGAGTAAGTGGTAATTATCTAAGTTTGAAAAATTTTTAAAATTATGGTAAGTTAGATAGAAATTGAAAATATAAGAAAATCATAATCTTTAATTCCAGCATAATTTTATAATGGTCATAAATAGTTTATAGAATTTGAAAAAGTAATTTCACCAAAGGACATGCATTTTATGCTGGATTCTGTTCTGTTTTTATATAACTGAAAATACTTGACATGGGTTTGCCTTTAGTTGGCTCTGGATTGCAGAGTTAGGGACCATTGATGGTTTTATTGACTTAAAATAGTTGGTAGTTTATTTTGTGGGCAATTAGACAAATGCCTTTGTTTAAGATCACCTCATTGAAGAAGTTGGTGATCCAGGAATATGTTCTGAGAATACTTGAGTATTCATTTTTTTTAAAGATTTTATTTATTTGACAGAGAGAGACACAGCGAGAGAGGGAACACAAATAGGGCAAGTGGGTGAGGGAGAAGCAGGCTTCTCGCAGAGCAGGCTTCTCGCAGAACAGGAAGCCTGATGTGGGGTTCAATCCCAGGACTCTGGGATCCTGACCAGAGCCGAAGGCAAATGCTTAACGACTGAGCACATGACTTGAGTATCCTTGATTGAGATTCTTAATTTACCTGAATTGTATAAATGTTTTGTTCATAGCCTGTGGTATCGCTAAGTAAACAAGCTCTCTACAAATGACTCTACTTCTCAGATCATTTAAAATACATTAAATAAATTGATACAGATCAGAAAAACTAGTGGGAAAAGTTTCTAGGTAGACATCAATAAAATATAGTCCCTTTGTGCAAGTTCATTTTAGTTGCTCCTATAAATTCAAGTTTAAGTTTTAAAAAAAGATTGTGATCATCTTTATGAAGTAGACTAAATAATCACTTTATATATTTAATTCAAAGGAAACTGCAAAAGCAGGCTATAAGTGCCTATGGAAATAATAAGCTCCAAGTCCTAATGGCGAAGAAGCAGGGATGGTAATGTTCCATTGTGATGCTCTCCTGGTGTCATTTCATCTTACCATTCCCCTGGCCTTCACTTAATGCTCAGGGCTAACTCTCCAGCAAAGCTGTCCAATAAAAGTATAATGGGATCACGGTTGTAATTCAAAATTTCCAAGTAGCCACATAAGAGAGTAAAAGAAACTGGTGATACTAGTTTTTAATATGTTGTAGACTGAACCCAATAAATCCAAAATATTATTTCAACATATGGTCAGTATAAAAATTATTAATGACTATATTACATTCTATTTTTTCACTTTATGTCTTCAGAATTTTATCCATAGAGCATATTTTAGCTTGGACCTGCCACATTTGAAGGAGTCAGTAGCCACATGTGGCTCGTGGCTACCATGTTGGACAGTGCAGCTGTGTTAGAAGGGCCAACTCAAACTACTGCTGATCAGAAAAAGAATCAGGTTTGGGAGCAGGTAGTATCCAGAAGCCCTTTCTAAGTTCTCTCATTTCACAGATGAGGAAACTGGAATCTAGAAACCTTCAGTTGCTCAATATCAAAGCCCAATCCCTGTCCTCTGACTTCTGGTCTCTTTCTCCACCACTGTGATTCTTCCTTTTTCTGTTCCATGTTGCTGAGACTAATTCAGTATGTCTCCCAAATGTTAGGTGGTTGCTCTTAGTTAAATACTGAGCCAGGAGCCTTAAAATCTTGCCCACTCAAGAAGGTATGCTCCAATCTGGACAAAACTCTGTTTTCGGGCACGGTGCATAAAATTACCAGGTATATCTAGAATCTTTTTTGGTGTGCACACTGTTGGACTAAGAACTGGGGGGGGGGGGGGGGATCCTTTCAGATCCCCGGCATGTGACTCTGAACACTGGTTGAAATGTCAGTTGCCCACTGAAGGAAGGATTGACAGGCATTATTATAAATGTTTTGTTGTGTATATGATGTCTGTTCCTGGAAACAATGGAGTTAAGCCTTTCTTTTTCTTTTCTTATTTTTTAGAAGGCTGCCCGTGTGTGTGTCCATAGTTCTTACCCAATTATACTTAAAGTATGATATTTCTTGACAACTTAAGCCTGGCGCACTTCTGGCATGTTCTTTTCAGAATGTAAGCAAATGTGGAAAGCTTTCTGCATGGCAGGATGGGTTGGTGAAGGCAGGAGATCAGTGTGCTCCTGGGATCATCGCTGTAAAGCATTTGTTTTGCAATATGAAAATGTATGTAAGTTTGAGAGTTAGAGGTTATTTTTCTAAAATACTTATCAGCCTGGATGTTGTAGATTGTGGAAGAATGCTTTGAAAAGAGCTTAGGTTTATTCATGTGACTTAGGTTTAGTGATTTTTGGTGAAGTGTTAAACTTAACCATTTTTCTATTTAACCTTAAGACTTCTCATCTGTGGCTCGCCTTTACCCACAAAGGCATTATTGATCCTTAAGTTAAGAAGGCACTGTATTTTCTTCACATTGAATTTCTCAAATGCTGATATATGGGACAATACTGAGAAGACTCACGTCTTGCAGGAATGACTTAAAATTACAGAGATAACTGTATTTCCTGTGGCAGTTGTCTATTAAACTTAAAAAATTGTTTTTAAACTTAAAATATTCACCATACTTTTTAGCAGTTTTTCCTACGTTTGCATAGTAAATATAACCAAGAGGAACAGAAGTTTAGAGCTTGTTAATGTTTGAGGGAGTCTTTTTATTATTATTATTTTTAAATTAGAGTTTTTTAAATGGAAAAGTATTACAGGTACACTGTAGGTAACAGAAAATACAGAAGCATGCATAATCCTACCATCCACAAGTGTCTGTTTTATGTCATTTTTTTAAAGGGTTTTTGAAATCACACTGTAAAGGTCCATCTTAGATCCTGCATTTTATTCCATAACATTAAATCTTAGGCTATTACAGGACGCCTGGGTGGCTCAGTTGGTTAAGGTCATGATCACAGGGTCCTGGGATTGAGTCCCACATTGAGCTCATTACTCTGCAGGGAGCCTGCTTCTCCCTCTGCCTCTCCCCCCTGCTTATTTTCCCTCTCTCAAATAAATAAAATCTTTAAAAAAATAAATCTTAGGCTGTTATAAGCTTTTTGTAAATATAATGTCTGATGGATATATGAATCTGTCTATGGCAACAGGAGCTATATAATTTGTGGGTGTGTGCTTTTTAATTTGGCATTTCCAGCCCAAATTTGGGTTGAAGGTAGTGATGTAGGAAAGAATCATGTGCCAAATAACCTGTTAATAGTTTAAGTGTTTATCGAATGATCAACATTACCGCCCTCAAGAAGTGTTCAATGTGGTGGTCATTCAACGATAATGTAGTACTTAAAGAAAATGAGAGGAACAGAAAATTAGAGGTTAACAAGGAAATAAGGAAAACCTGACCAAGTGATTCCATCAAGCCATCCTGTTATTTAATAATTCCGTGATCACTTGTGTAGAAAGAAGTTTGACTCTAAGAAGTTGTGAGACTTGACAGGTAGACATAGCCAGGGACTCTGCTGTAGACAGCACTGAAATTGTGATCTCAAGTTTACTGGAGCCATCTGATGGCAGCATCAATTTTGTTACATGATGACACAGATGTCAATAAAGTTCACCCTACTTTCCATATCCCTGGTTTTAAAGTCTGTCCTGACCTTATGTGGCTAAAAAATGTCAGAAACATTTACTCTGTAAAGTTCCCAAAGGTACGAATATTTAGCTACAAAAAAGAACTTTAAATTTAATAATGTGTGATGAGATGCCTCCTCCACAGAACCTTCTGTAAGGTTGTGGAGCCCATTTAGTGAGACCCATATGATCTTTGATTATTAACTGTTGTTGACATGGTCAATAAATAGTTTTATATTTCATATTATAGGTTTTTGGAACAGGTACTATGTTGTTTATTTATTGTTTACTTATAAAGAAGTACAATACTGCATGTATATAGTGAATAAATGCCACCCTCAGAAGCCTAAATAAACCTTTTTCTTAGTCTCATCATGTCTCCACAGTCTACTGCTCTTGGTTAAAATGGAAAATAACCTCTCAGAACTAACTGTTTCTTTGGGGCTTTCGCTTTTTTTAAATAAAGCTTCCCTTACCCTCCCCTATCCCATATAAAAATATTTACATCAAATAAAATTTGTATGGCTTTTCTCCTATTGATTCGTCTTTTGTCAGTTTAATTTGCATGGCCCTGGTTACTGAACCTAAGAGGGTAGAGGAAAAACATTTTTCCTCTCCTTAAATTATTCAGGCTGGAAGGAATGATAAAGGGAAATGCTGTGAGGTGGGACCATGCTAAGGCATGCTGTCTGAGAAAGTATGTGAACTGTTACAAATGTCCCACCAATTATGTATACATAATTTATCAATAGCAGTTCACATTGATGAGTCATTTGTAAAAATTAACAGTAAGTGTCTTCCATACTGAATTTATGCGGTGTTGGAGAAGAGTATGTTTCAATCAATACAGTATGTTTCTGTATTCTAAACATTTAATAGAGCTCTTACAGTATATAATAATTCACCTTTGCCTTTGTATTTAAAGATTTTTAGGATAAGGGGAAATACTGTCTTACAGTTAGTCTAGGTTTGTTATGGTTTTGTTTTGTTTTGTTTTGTTTTGTTGGTCCCAACTAAAAGAACTTGCATTAGAAACTTGGCAGTCAATCATGTCATATTGTTAGGAATTAGAAGTTCTGAGATAAACACCTCTATTTTTAGCCTATGTAAAAATAGATGTTTCCTTGGCTTTTGCTAGAATAACAAGAATAATGAGAAGAAGAAACTTATTTAGCTCTCTCTGTGACCCAGGCACTGTTGGAAGTGCTTTTCCTATCATCCTCAACAGCATCCTGGGAGGTAGCTACTTTCATCCTCACTTCATGGGTCAAACTGGTAAGGTTGGAGTTGGAGGGAGCTCACAAACCACATTCCAACTTTGTGTTCGCTATCCATCTTCTTAACCATCTTGCCTCTAGCAAAGTGGAATGAGGGTGGAGTTCCACCCATCCTTCCTTTTGGAAAAGCCAAGCTATTACCGCCACTGCTTGATGAGGACTAAGGTCTGACCTGCTAATGCCTTCAGCCCTGCTGCTCCCCTCCCTCCAGCCTCACCTCTGTGAACTTCGGAGCCCTGATGTCTCCACGTGGTGTTTTCCTCTTCTGCAACCACTCTTTCCCTCCCAATCTTATTCCTTCCCTTTCTCTCACCCCAAATAGAATAATCCAGACTATGGATGTTGGAGGCATTTAGACCTTGCACCTGAGTCCACAGCTCCTTCAATTATTAGAGTTATGACCACAGGAAAATGACTTAACTTCCCTAAACCTAAATTTCCATGTCTACAAAGCATCTGTAAATAGGTTGGTCAGGAGAAAACTTGAATTAACAAGGAAGTAGGAAGTCCAGGGCCTGGCCAGTAGTAGGCTCTGAAGTGAATAATGACTCTGATTTTTATTGCAGGCCTCTTTGTAGCATCTCTTCGTGAGATACACTTGACCCTGATGAATGCCAAGGCTGCAAAAGAGGTCCAGTTGCGGGTGACGCTGCTCTGCATAGCTTCACGTTTCAGGGCTATCAAATAGCTGGGAGGCCAGAGCATCTCAGCATTTCCTTGACAACATTTTTGACATCTGAAAACAGGAATGACTTATTTAAGATTCTGCATAATCTTTGTGGTCAGGCTGTTAGAGCTTGAAAAGTCTGTGAACCCAGAAGAGAAACCTAGGGAAGGAATCTAAAGAATGCTCGCCCAGAATGCTGCCCTCCTGCCTGTCCCCTTTCCTGCCCCTCCTGGTTCTGCCCCTCCTTGGCATTTTTCCGCAGTGACCCTGCACGAGCAACAGCCTTGGCTGCTTCGACCAGCTGCAGACAGTCCCAGAATTCCTGACCGCTATCTTTCAGAGATCTCTGCTAACCCTTTGAAAACAAAGGGATTGTTTACCCCCAGTCACAGAGGACAGGAAAGGAGATAATTGAGAGATGTTTCTGGAGGGACCTGTTGGCTTCTAGAACCTACAGAAGATCCCTGAAATGGTAGGAGGCAGGCTTCTGTCTCCTGGAATTGCTTGTGTGTAGCACTGATGTATCAGAAATGTGCATTCTTGTACTCCTGTCATGCAGACATTAGATTCAGGAGACAAATCACTGTGGACCTTTAGTGGTTTCAGGTGACTTACGAATTTCATTAATTCACAAAATGTGAGTTGAATGTAACGGTATGTTTTTTGGTTTGGGGAGATTTTATTTTAGGGTGGGGTCTTATTCTGGATGGGGGAGGGATTGGATTTTTCAAGACAAACCCAAGAGACTGCTGGGGATTTTGATGTTTTAATTCTAGAAGGATATACTACCCCCCTCCTCCCAACCAATCTTCCATCTGACCTGGCATGTGTAAGGCCCTATCAGGTGTTAGTGTTTGAGGTCCTGTTACACCCACATCCTGTAGCTGCATCTAAGTGCTTTGAGGCCGACTTAATACGGATTAATTTAACAGTTGCTCTGTGAAAACGGTTGCTCTCAGCTGCTTGTTGCTAATAAATTAATCAAGCCCTATAAAAGATGTTTTTCCCCTTTAAGATGTCACATCTTCCTATGAAACTGTAGGCTGATAAAGTAAAACTGAAATGCTTCTGACTAAAATTAGTGTATTATATTTAAAATCCTTTGCCTGAGACTGGTTATGCCATGCTTTTATTAAATTTCTAGTCAGGTGCTTATTCATAAAAATAAGGGTTATATAAATGGTAGCGTTCAAATGTTACACTAGTCTGTTTTGGCAGTTTGACCTTCACAGTAGCCAAACAAATATTTTTTTTTTTTACACTGAGAAGAGAATTATTTAACATTTTTGTGCTAGCAGTGTGTCAAGTGAATTCAGAGCCTGAATGCAACCCATGAGAGTCTAGGTAGAACCATGAAAATATATGGATGTAAAAGAGAAGACCAAGGTGTCCTGTGTGAGGGTGACAGTATGGGAAGGGAAGTTTATGACAGACACTTGGAAAAATTAACACAATTATTTACAATGTCCTATGGAAAAATGAGGTAAGAGGAGCCAGAAAAAATTCTAAAAAAAAAAATGTAAAAGTACAGAAATTAAAACTGATAGCACAGGCAAAGAGAAACCAAGTGGACAAAATGGAAGTGTAGAGATCAACTTGTATGAATAGTACATTCATATGTAATTAGTGTGGGATATGAAATTAGTGCAGGATAAAGGTAGTTTTCCATATCAGAGGGGTAAAGGATAGATTATTCAATACGTGGTATTGGGCTATCTGTCCATGAAAAGAAGCTGGGTGATTATAATATTTAGAGAGTCTGAAGAAAGGGCAAATTTCTTTATTCCACAAAGTGCTCTTACAAATCTATTAGAAATACTAAATATGCATATCTTTTTTTAAAAGATTTTATTTATTTATTTGACAGAGAGAGATCACAAGTAGGCAGAGAGGCAGGCAGAAAAAGAGGAGGAAGCAGGCTCCCCGCCGAACAGGGAGCCTGATGCGGGGCTCGATCCCAGGACCCTGAGATCATGACCTGAGCCGAAGGCAGAAGCTTTAACCCACTGAGCCACCCATGTGCCCCTAAATATAAATATCTTAAGAGAAAAATGAGTGAAACACTTTAAAAACTATTACCATGAGAAAGATGAAAGCATACACAAAAGAGAAGAGTATGATGAATCCCCGGGTACCTGTCACCCAGCCTCAGAAATCATAAGCTTATTTCTAACCTTATTATCTGTTATTGTCTTGTTTTAGCCAAACAACTCCCCCGCTTCTCCTTTTCCTCACTGGGTTCTTTTGAAATAAATTCAGTCATGTAATTTTAGCCGTACATATTTCACTATGAGCCTCTGAAAGAATTGAAAGGAAATAAGCGAAGGAAAAAATATTTCATAGGTAGTACTCAGGAAAAAATATACTAGCCAGTAAACCTATGAAGTTACGTTCAGTCTCATTAGTAATCTGGGAAATGCAAATTAAAACATAACATTTTGTGACCAGCTGATTGGCAGAAAATGAAGACTCTTGCCAGAGCTGGCAAAGATGTGAAGAAACACATTTTCTTCGACTATCAATGGTACAGAAATTTTCAAGAGTAAATTGTTCAGAACTTTATGTGCATACCCGTCAATTTAGCAATTCTAGGAATTAGTAGCATAGTGTATTATATGAGTGCCCACAGAAAAGGACATTATTTTGGGGCACCTGGGTGGCTCAGTGGGATAAGCGTCTGCCTTTGGCTTTGGTCATGATGTTGGTGTCCTGGGATCCCTGTGTTGGCCTCCCTGCTCAATGAGGAGTCTGCTTCTCCCTCTGCCCATCCCCTACTCCACTCATGCTTTCTCTTGCTTGCTCTTCCTCTCTCTAATAAACAAACAAGATCTTAGAGAAGAAGAGGACATTATTAGAGCATTCATTCTATCAGCTAAATAAATGTATTTTTAACTGTTGCTCCAAACTGGGATAGAATTCCACCATACATTTAAAATAGTATTAAATGAAAAAAGGAACTTGCAGAAAGCAAGCATGATAAATTCCATTGAGGAAAATTTTATATACAGAACCAAATTTAGGTGCATAGAACATACCTTAACAGGTGGGGATATTCACCTCTACCCTAATAAAGATGATAGCTGCATCCTTATCTATTTGGTCTTTTAGACCGTCTCTGAAAGAATCGAGTATATCTAACAGACTCTGCCCCTGGATAACGAGACAGTGGAATGGAGGAGTAGGTAGTACATATTTTCTTTTTACGTTACCACCTGTATTTTTGAATTGTCACCAAGCAGATACTTTAGAAAGGTGCCCCACTACGATGTCCCACCTCATCTTGGCTGCATAACTTCTTGGTTCTGCCATTCCTGGTAGGTGGGAGTCAGCCACCTCAGTTTTCCTGGGAACTTCTTTCCACAGACCGGCACCACCCCCCCCGCCCCCGTTCCATTTAAATCATGTCTGATTTTAGGAAGACATGTATTTTGATGTGATATTTTGAATCTTCCCAATTGTCTAAGGAACATTACTTTTATAAAGTTGAGAATAGCAAGTTTTATTGTATCATAAAACTGGCTCTCAGTGAATTTCATCTATTTTCATGGGTAACTGATTCTTATATCAAAACTTGCTTTTGAAAGTAAATACTTCATGCTCATTTGCTCAGTATTGAACATCGTGAAGTAACTCCTTCAACTCAAAATTCTGGTGTTGGTGCTTGTAATATCATTTCTCAAGTTGATCCTAATGCTAGCTACGGAATTCTCATCAACTGAATGGAAATGTTCTGTCTCCCACTGAATTTTATACTGAAGTTTGTTATATTTTCTGCATTTTGACCGAGAAAGTTATTGAAGAGAATGGACCATGATAAAATACTTGCATTATTATTATTATTTTTAAAGATTTTATTTATTAGAGAGAGTCCATATGCAAGGTGGTGGGGTGGGGGGTATAGGGAAGGAAGGAGAGGGACAGGAGATTTAGCTCAGTGCAACTCCACACTCATTGCAGAGCCCAGCTCCGTGGAGCTTGATCTCAAGACCCTGAGATCATGACCTGAGCTGAAACCAAGAGTCTTAACAGACTGAGCTACCCAGGCGCCCCGATAAAATACTTTTTAATCTTATTTTATATTTTCATAATAAATGGAAATTATAACTGACTTTTTAATTAAAGGTTGAACATAGACCCTCTTAAATTAGCAGCAAATATTTTAATGACTATTTGGGTATGGGAGATTATAATAAAATGTACATTTCTTAAGATGGAAAATATTTGTGCAATATGCTAAATTAAAACAGTAAATTGAGATTGTGTCAGGGCATAATGTAAACTAAATATGAAATACGTAGAACATTCTTTCCCTCATGATAAAGGCAGGGAAAATACCATCTCTAAATAAAATATGAATAAAGTTAGGTTTAGTGAGGCTGCAGTAATTTTCCCCCAAATCATAGTAAACAACATAGCTGAGATTGGAACTCAGGCTCCTGATATTTAGTGTAGGAGTGACTTGACCACAGTGCTTCTCTGTAGCTCCTATGATGAAGTATAAAAAGGAGAGTAACCCAAAAACTTTTTTAAAACTTCATTATTTTTAAAGACTTCTTTATTACTTACCTTTTAAAATTGTTTGGCTTAAATGTGAAGTATTTAACATTTAAGCATTTTTCTATCTTAGAATTGATTTTCTCTATTCACTTTATGGATCAAAACCTTATCAGAATCTATTCCCATTTCACATTGGTTATAAAAGTTGGAGGTTATGGCAAATAAAGTAATAATGAATTTTTCTAAAGCTGTCTTTGACCTTGAATAAAGATTTTTTATTTTTATTTTATTATTTTTAAAGTTTTTATTTATTTGAGAGAGAGCAAAAGCTATCACAGAGGGAGAGGGATCACAGAGGCAGAGGGAGAAGCAGACTTGCCACAGAGCAGAGAGCCTGATGCGGGTCTTGATCCCAGGACGCTGAGATCGTGACCCCAGTGGAAGACAGACACCCAACCAACTGAGCCACCCAGGTGCCTCTTGAATAAAGATATTTAAATTTCCAATTAACTTCAGTGTTTGTTTTTTTTTAAATGGGCCTCCTCCTACATAAATACAGTATTGACTGTTTTACCATAGTTTTGCCGATTACTAAAATACAGGCAGGATGTATTTTTATTCATTGTCTTAAGTGATACTGAGGGATAATGTCTTGATCTTTTTAAGATTTTATTTATGTATTAGAAAGAGAGCGCGCACATGAGTGGGGTGGCCGAAGGAGAAGCAGACAGACTCTGCACCAAACAGGGCGCCTGATGCAGGCCCCTGAGATCCTGCCCTGAGCTGAAGACGGATGCTCAACCAACCGAGCCACCCAGGCGCCCCGATATCTTAATTTTGAGTCAGGAACCATCTAACAGGATTGAGATGGTTCTGCAGAAAATTAAGTGTGAAGCTTGGTGAAAATGAGCATATG
The DNA here is from genome assembly GCA_002007465.1 of Ailurus styani. Taxonomy (NCBI): domain Eukaryota; kingdom Metazoa; phylum Chordata; class Mammalia; order Carnivora; family Ailuridae; genus Ailurus; species Ailurus styani. The sequence goes on from LNAC01000117.1 coordinate 3,345,679, forward strand.
ATACATCCATTCAGAGATGTGTTACTGCTGCAAACAGGCCACAACTTTCTTAGCAGAGCCCACAGGAAGAAGCATCAGGCTGGGGAAAAGCCTTAAATTTCCCAACGCACCTGACTTGGTGGCCAAGTAGTTTGCCTGTCCAGAATGGACCTGCTAGCTTTGAAGAAGCCCCTGTTGGTATTTACCAAGACACTTATAACTCCTCCCCTCCCCCGAACATGTTCCACTGAAATGCCAGTATAATCACCTTAATGGTTGTAGGAATTCCTTTTGTGTACCCTGTCATCCGGACCTAACATGTGTATACTATTCTTATCCTCCTCCATGCAGTGTGTGATAGGTTACCTAGTGTGACCTGATCTCCCACATGTGCTCATCTCTGAAGGTTTGGCCTTGGCCTTCTGTGCAGGTCAGAGACCCTCCCCAGGTCCAGCCAAACAACTCATTTTCTTTCTGAATCCTTGAAAGCTTACTTTGTGAAACTCTTCATGGAATAACTTGACTTTGTTTCTTTTTAAAACTCACTTACTCTTTCCAGTTTCTTGATCTATAAAGTGGGACTCATTAGAAAAGTACCTTAACTTTTAGGGGTGTTGTGAGTATTAAAAGGAATAATACAGCCCAGAGGACATGGTGTACACACACACACACAAAATATTTATTATTATTACTACTGCTGTGAGCCAACATTGGTGATTGGCTCATAACATTTGCCAGACATTTTTAGGGGCTCTGCTCGTGGACACACCCATGTTTATAAGCGACAGCATGTAACCTTAGCCCTCTGCCTTGTCCCCGAAGTAAAAGAACTCAATCATCCACAGCCCTGCCTTTCAGATACAGATTTTCAGTAGAAAGTTAAAAACAGTCTGTTCTCTTTCATTTGGTTTTGTTGCTTTCTATCCTCTTGTAACGTGGCTGTGCCCAAAATGTAGGCAAAATTAGGAAATTGTAAAATACACTGTCAGCCTATTCATAAAACATTAAGTGACATTCAAGTTGGTTTGTGGTTTTTGCAAACTTTTGAGGCTCATAGAGTGGACAAATGACATGTTATTTTCTGAAAGTTGTAATTAGACTCTTGGTGTTGGTATTTGCAACTTCAGATCTCCATGTCATCATTAGCATCTCTGTTTTTGCTTATTAAGCAATTTTCATGCCATTTAATTCCCACAGAGTTCTATGAAGTAGGTAGAATTTTATACCCTAATTTACAGATGAGGATCCCAAATCATGGTCCTTTGTCCATGATCACAGTTAGGGGTTAGAATTTGAGTGTATGAAGTCTGATTGCAAATTTCTTCTCTTTTCTACTCCAGGATGTCTACATAAATAAGGTTTGTTTTATTATAGTGTTAAAGCTAGGAAGGGCTTAACCTTAACCCATCCACCCACCATGATGTTTGTAATATTCGTTGCCATTCTTTCAGTAGATAATTCGTTTGAGTTGAAAGTGTGAACTGATGCCAGCACCAACCCTCCCCCTTGAAATTATTACTTTTTTTTATAAACCAGATTTTTAAAAGGTGTTAATTCCAATAGGTTTTCTATCTTGATTAACTTAAATTATTCTCATTCTGGTCCAGATGCCATAGATAAGACATTTGAATTTGTTGAAATCCAAACTGTCATTTTGACTCCAGCTGTTTTTTAGAGGTTTGATTTGGAAGAAGCAGTTAGTGGGAATTAACTCACTGGTAAACCTCAGATGGAATTTCAGCCAGCAGCTCTTTCTCATTCTGTTCCTCCTTCCCCATGCTGACACTAGACTTTCGGTTAAGAAATTTACAAAAGGAAATTGATTTACTATATCCAGGCTGTGGTTGTCCGTTTTTGGCTCTCCCATCATCTCTCAATTTGGTCCCAGTGTCTGTGATCCCTGCGGGAAGATCACGGCCTTGCTGTGCCTAGTGGGAATCGGGTTAGTTCTGACGACTGGTGATTCACACTGCCGAGGATGGAAAGCTCTGACGTGTGTTGGGTCTGTTGTGGTCACTGCAGCAACAGTTTGTTGATCTTAGGGAGCATTCCATAGTTGCTGATGTAATTGAAGATGATTGGAGCAAATGCTTCCCCAGATTCAAAAGGACCAATTAGGGGACCCGGCATGGAATTCTAGGAGCTGTGTAAGTGAGTCTGTGAAGGAGACATTGTTTGAAGTCTGTGTTTGGGTCAGGTAAAAACCTGTTCTCAGACATTAGTATCTTTTTGTAAGTTGCAACATTATAAAAAACTTTAACTACAAAGTAGCGATAAAGTTTATAAATGATTCAGTACCTGTTTAAGTCGTTAGCCTATGAAATGCAATTCTCTAACCTGGGTGATAACTCTTTGTAAAACAGTCTTGCTCTGTCTGAAAATTCTGTTTAGTGAGATGCTTCTCTTAGACTGGGTATTGGGTTTTTAAGAATTATGGCTCCTTTTAAAATATCTGGTAATTTGTAGGAATGAGTCATGGAATAAGCTCATAGATCTTAAAGTGTGGTCTGGGGGTGGGCCAATGACAGTCACTCCAGTGGATTCTGATGGAAGCTAAATCGAGAACCACTAATGTAAATTTCCTTACAGAGTTACAAAATGTTGACCAGATTCTGAGCTTTTAGAAGAAGCAACTTTTTGCATCCTTCATACGGTAAAAAGGGTGGTTGGTTTTTTTTAAAGATTTTTATTTATTTATTTGAGAGAGAGAGATCACGAGCAGGATGAGGGGCAGAAGCAAGCTCCCCACTGAGCAAGGAACCTGATGTGGGACTCGATCCCACAACCTTGGGATCATGACTTGAGCTGAGGGCAGATACTTACTTAACTTACTGAGCCATCCAGGTGCCCTAAAGGGTGGTCTTATACATAATTATTGGATAATGAGTTACATTTGAATTTAAGATGTATATGCATGATAAAATACATTCTTCTCAAGGGCAAGGGGAATGTACTTCTTTTAGCTCTTTTGTCCTTTCCACTTATCTGATTTTGTGCATTAACATACCTTCTTACCTTATTTCTGATCTTTTACTTACATTGCATCATAGTGTTTCTTATAGCCCTTACCATTCAAGATATTGATCAGCCTTTTCTACCATATTAAAATGTACAGACTTGATCTAAAATCATGGTTCAGAGTAATATGACATCTGTAAAAGTACAACTGACTTTTTTTTTTAAGAGAAAAAGAGAGCATGGAAGGGGAGAGGCAGAAGGCAAGGGTGAGAATCTCAAGCAGGCTCCATGCCCAGTGTGGAGCCCAATGTGAGACTTGACCCCACAACCCTGAGATCATGGCCTGAGCCGAAATCAAGAGTCAAAAGCCCAACCAACTCAGCCATCCAGGTGCCCCCAAAAGTACAGTTGACTTTTGAACAAAGTAGGGGTTAGGGTCACTGACCACCCCCCAATGGTGTAGTTGAAAATCCACGTATATTTTTTGACACCTTAAAAACTTAACTACCAATAGTCTCCTGTTGCCTTATCAATAACATGAATATTTTGTACATTGTATATACACAGTATTATAATAAGGCAAGCTAGAGAGAATGTTATTAAGAGAATCGTAAGGAAGAGAAAATACATTTACTATACTGTATTGTATTGGTTGAAAAAATACTTTTGCATAAATTAACCCATGCAGCTTAGACTTGTGTTCTTCACTGGTCAGTCATATAAGAATGTCGTGATCTTTCCGCACAGTCTACATAAAATTGCAAACACCTCATTGCTTGCCAAGAAAGTAAACAATGACGTTGAAGAAAGTCTTCCTTTTCCCTTTTCTTAGATCAGATAGTAAGCAACCAAGCCTCAGTTTGCTTTTTGAGTCATTTAGACTTCCATTTTGTGTTTGCAGTTGGTAAATATTGAGTAAGAGATACTGTAATGTATCCATTGGAAACTATCCACTGACAAATTATTTATGAAATTGGAAGAATGATGTTTTATAAGTTCTTTTAATCCTTTGGTTTAATCCTATATTTTGATCTTAAAGCATGTATAATGTTTGTGTGTAGTTTCTATAATCTGACAACCTTCCAAAGGGATTTAAAAAATTTTTTTATTATGAAAAATTTCAAACATGTCTCATCTGGCTTCAACAATTGATCACATTTTGCTGCTGTTGTTTTAGCACACACACAGAAACACACATTTTTTTGTTTGTTTTCCTTATTTTAAAGTTTCAAGCATCATATCATTTACCTGTAAGTACTTTTGCCCATAGGTTTCTAAATGGATTTGATGCAAGATTTTATAATTAGAGCAATATAGACAAAAAAAAAAGCCACCTAAAAAGATATTAGTACATGTTTTAGTCTTAATTTAAAGAATCTTTATAAAATATATTAAAGTTCTTATAAATTTTCTAAAACTTTCTTTAGAGCCACAAAAAATATTACCAACTCTCATTCAAGAGGAAAATGAGTTCCCTAGTAAGCCCTTTGTTTACAGAACAAATGTGTATTTTGTTTCATCAGTAAAATCCTAGGGACAGCCATGACTCATATCCACTAAATGAAAGAACAGAAATAGGATCTCCCTTGTCTTTTTATTTATACTTGGGATGGGTGACCAGAATTTTTTATAATATTGCTAAGTAATTTTATAAGAGCTCTAAGTTACTTAGATTTTATGAATATATCTTTCTTTCTTCTATAATTCTATCTGTTGCTTCTAAGGAAGAGATTATAGCTCCTAAAATTGGTCTGGTTTTGGTGTCTTGTTTTCTTCTTTCATTCTCTGCAGTTCTATAATTCCCAGCAGGGAAGGGGTCCTGCTGGGAATGAGTCCTTATTATGATGACAAGCCTCCTCTCCCTAGCCTACCTCCCATCTACTTGTTTTGTGACACTGAAAATGATCTTACAGTTATAACAATTTGAAACCTCTTCAAGTGTAATCTCTACTAAAAATTTTAGGTAATATAATTGATATGTGACATTAGTTTCAGGTGTACGACATAATGATTCCGTATTTGTATATATTGTAAAATGATCACCACAGTAAGTCTTGTTAACATCCATCACCATACATAGTAACAAAATTCTACTTATAACTTATTAGTCCAAGTATAATATAGGACATGGGTTTTCACTTGGGTTTAAGAAAAAGGCAGCATAACCAGTTTTTTTTTAACAAAAATATAGATTAGATAGGACCTCAATCTATAAAATTGGTTTTAAAAAGCTAATTGTTTTCATTGAAACCTTAAAAAACCCATATCCTTACTTAGCTTCCTCTCAAATACTGAAGCACCTCTAAGGAACCCCAAGGTTCCAGAAAGTATAGTTGGAAAACCAGTGTCCAAGGGGAGCAGTCTGTGGTTTATCAGGGAGAAGGTCATTGTAGTCTCTTCATAGATCTAGAAGTGAAAGACAGATTTGCCTGGGAGTCAGGATCAAGACTGAATTCTAGGTTAGAAACAAGCCTTATTTTTTTTCAGAAAATAACCAGTCTGTGTTCTAGGTTCAGTGTCTACCTTATAGGTCACTCAGAGTTTAGATACAAGGAAGTAATCACAAATTTTTACAACAGCATTTCTTTCTTTCTTTC
>LNAC01000117.1:3351217-3397763 GCA_002007465.1 Ailurus styani
CCTTTTTTCCTTCCTTCCTTTTTTTTTTTTTTTTTTAAGATTTTACTTACTTGCTTGAGAGAGCAAGTGAGAGAGAGCAGGAGCTGGGGGTGGGGGGGTTGGGGGTGGGAGCGGACAGAGGGAGAGGGAGAAGCAGACTCCCTGCTGAGGAGGGAGCCCTATGCAGGACTAGATCCCAGGACCCCAGGATCATGACCTGAGCGGAAAGCAGATGCTTGACCACCCATGTGCCCTCCAACAGCATTTCTGAAAATAGATTAGGTGGGCTGAGGTATATTAACTGCTCATTAAAAATCCACAGTTTGATATTATTTATGAGTCAGACTGCTGTGGAAGCTGAAGATGAATTACAGAGTTCAGACTTCTGCCTGAAGTCTGAATTATAATTCAAATGTCAGTTTCTCTTAGGGGGCCTAACATTGCAGAAACCTTACTGAGAGCCTAAACAATTTTGTGCACTTTAAAAAATAGCATTCCTTAGAGCCTGATGCCACTAGGGCGGAGTAGAATCATTAGCTTACCTATTTATTTTTTAAAGATTGATTGTGATTCTCTGGTGATTGCCTATCACAAGTGTGTGTGGTGTTTGTGGGGGGGGTGGTTGTGTGTGGGGTGTGGGAGGTGGTATGTGGGGTGTGTGCAGGTGCGGGGTGGGGTGAGTTGGGTGCATGTGAGTGTGTGTTGGGTGTGTGGGGGCTTGTGTGTCCGTGTGTGTGTTCTCATTCAGAGGCAGTGGGGTGCAGGATGAGAAGAGCAGAGATGTGCATGTGACAAAACTTTTTTTTTTTAAGATTTACTTATTTATTTGAGAGCGAGAGAGAGAGAGAGAGAGAGAGAGCATGAGCAGGAAGGAAAGGGAATCTCAAACAGACTCCACGCTGAGTGCCGAGCCTGATACGGGACTCAGTCTCAACCCTGAGATCAGGACCTAAGCCGAAATAAAGAGTTGAATGTATGCTTAACTGGCTGAGCCACCCAGGCACCCCAACAAAACTATTTCTAAAAAACAATTCCAGATATTCCTGCCTCTTGTTTTCTCTGTTGCTTCCTCCCGAGTATACATAAAACCCTCCTGGTTTCATGACATTGGGAAGATCAAAGTCTAGGATGAGAAAGAGGGAAAGGCAGGCAAGGGCTCTTAGACCTCCAGAATCTTCCAGGGAAGGCGTGCACTCAGCCTCTGGTGGAGGACTCCCCATTTGGCAAATGAAGGTACTTAAGAATGAGTTTGGACAACAGCGAGTCTGTTGACTTCTCTAAGTAGTTTGCATTTCTCTTGATGAATGACTGTGGAAATTGGAAATGAAAAGTCAGGGTGGTAACAACGAAGGAGATCTGGATGAAGTGACTGGTTTGAATTTGCATTGAATTCAGGAGAAAACTCTTCTGGATTTTGAATGCTGCTTCATGGTTCTATGGCTACTAGTTAGGAGGTGGTATAAAGTTAAATGATTCCCACTGATCTGTACTTGAATGTCCTTCAGCTACAGGAAGTCTGGCATCCCAGGTGGCTGCTCTCAGGCCCTGTGCGGTCTCTGATAGATTGGGGAGGTCTCGAACCCTGGGTAAGACAGTCTAGTGCTGCTGCTGCAGAGGGAGTAATATTCACCAGCTCTACCTTCTTGATAAGCTAAGAATGTAAGAAGGTAATTCTAATCCTGGCTTTATCTTTGGCTTGTTATCTGATTATGCAAGGGGATAATTGTAAGAGATTATATCTCTTGTTGCCTGTTCAGTAGCAATAGTGAGAGTGCATGGCTCTTTAAAAATACTTGGGGAGGGGCGCCTGGGTGGCTCAGTGGGTTAAGCCTCTGCCTTTGGCTCAGGTCTTGATCTCAGGGTCCTGGGATCGAGCCCCACATTGGGCTCTCTGCTCAGCGGGGAGCCTGCTTCCCCCTCTCTCTCTGCCTGGCTCTCTGCCTACTTGTGATCTCTCTCTCTGTCAAATAAATAAACAAAAAATCTTCTTAAAATAAATAAATAAATAAATATTTAAATAAATAAATAAATAAAATAAAAATAAAAATACTTGGGGAGGGGTGCCTGGGTGGCACGGCTGGTTGTCACGGCGTTATGAGCTTCTGGCTCCCATGGAGTCTGCTTGAGATTCTCTCCCTCTGCCCTCCCACTCATGAGCTCTCTCTCTCAGANAAAAAAAAAAAAAAAAAAAAAAAAAAACAACCAGGGAACAGACACTGAAGTATATGCAGAGAGATGTGAGAAGTGTTGGGATGGTGGATGATTTTGACTGAGAATCTTATTGACAGGGTAGTGGTGAAAATTTTAGTCTTACTTTAGATACTTGGAAACATTTAGGTTGTAAGAAATACCAGGTAGCTTTACTTCAAGAAAGTAGTCAGTCGTGCTTTTTTGGGAACTTGTTCTAAATCGTATGTTAAAGACTTATAGTCTCATTCTGAATTTTAACTTTTCACAATAGATTCTACAGTGTAATCGTGGGAAATTTTTATCACTGCTCTGGGACAAAGGGGCAGAAACTGAAGGCAACAAATGGGTCGCTCTGCTAGAAATTGAAGCAAATATATATAAATAATCATAGACAGGCAAACCTTGCTTTTCCTTTAAATGGTATACTTCTTTAACACTTTGGAAATTCCTGCAAAGGAATTCCATCATCAGAGAAGTTAGTATAAAAGGTTGAATGTCATTTTGTAGATGTCTGAAATCAAAGTCATTAACCAGTTTAAGTTCTAGATCAGAGCCAGGCAGAGAGATTGATTATCCTGGGCAGCCATGACATCTCTATCTCAATGCAGGAAAATTTTTTTTTTTTTAAAGATTTTATTTATTCATTTGACACAGAGAGAGAGATTACAAGTAGGCAGAGAGGCAGGCAGAGAGAGAGGAGAGAGGAGGAAGCAGGCTCCCTGCTGAGCAGAGAGCCCGATGTGGGCCTGGATCCCAGGACCCTGGGATCATGACCTGAGCCGAAGGCAGCGGCTTTAACCCAATGAGCCACCCAGGCGCCCTTGATGCAGGAAAATTTTCTTGTTTTGGTTTTGATCGGTGTGATATGGAAAAGGGAGTGTTTTCCTTTATTCTAATTGTTAAATCAGCTCTAATAGCCCAAAAGATATGGAACAAGGTTGTACACCTAATTCATGGTCTAATGATTCATCTCCTTAGTAATTAAAATGAATAATTAAGACATTCAGCCTTAATCTGCATCTAGCATCACACAAATATTAGGTGAGTCCTGAAATCAGAATGCTGTGGCATGTGTGTTAATAAAAATTGCATATTAATGCAGTATTAATAGTTTCTTTCTAATTATTCAGGAGCTATCAGATTTATCTTTTTGACTTCGAGCTTAAGCAATGAAGTGTACATGGTGAACTTCTAGTGTCGAATATATGAACTCAAAAATCACTTACACATTTTACTGTCTTGTATCAAAGCCAATTCTTAATGCATTTTTACTTTTGGGGACTTTGCACTTAGATTTTTAATATAGACACTCCAGGAGGGTTCTTTGGGGAGTCAACACAGAATTTTCCTAGAAATGGCTTTAACGGGCACCTGGCTTGCTCAGATGAAGGAGCATGAGACTCTTGATCTTGGGGTCTTGAGTTCAAGCCCCATGTTGGGTGTAGAGATTACTTAAAAATAAATAAACTTTAAAAAATGGCTTTAAAAGTAAAAATACTGTATTTGGTAATATAACGTCCTGAGTTTTTAAAACTAAGTTGAAGTACCCAAGTATTTTTGTGTTCTCTGGGCAAGCATTATGCCGATGGATTCAGGACTTACGGAGATAAATAATTGCTGTGGATGCTAAACCAGTATCCAGGTAATAAGGCAGAGAACTTAGACTGCACAATGGAAAATATCAAGTTATGTTGTAGGTAAGGAGTAAGAGAGATTATTATTTTAATGTGGGGGAAGACTAAAATTAATTATTTAAAGAGGAGTGACTTTTATATCTTGGACTTTAAAAGTCTTAATCCAGTGCACTGGTACCCTTGTAGATTTTAGTTTAATGAGTTTTAGTTTGCCGAATTATATAATGGGTGCAAGGTGCAGGTTTAATTATGAGGCTGAACTGAAATCAGAATTAAGGCATATGGCATATATAATATTAATTTAAAAATTTTTTACCATTAGATGGAGTCATTTCTGGTGAGCCTCACATGCCATATATGAAGCATGACTTTCTTACCCTGGCAAGGCAATTTTTTCTTGAGTTTGTCCCTATTTACAATATTAATTCTTTATCTAGTGGCAAAGCTCGACTGATTAGTTGTCATCAAGAGATTAGATGGACAGCTCGTTTATTTGTATCTGTATAATATGGTGAGGAATTTATTTTAGTATTTTTCCTTGTTTTAGAAAACAAGATCTGGGTGAAAAAAACTAATTAATTCACACTAACCTGTGTAATTGTAGAACCTCCTCTGTAATAAATCGTCAAATTGGAGTTTCGTGATTCGTGATTCTGAAGGTTTAAGATGCCAGACTATGCTATTTTTCAACCATATCGTGCTTTATATATAACGTGTGTGTTATATAATCTCACTGATGAGATCAGTTGGGTGGATCTCTTAAATAGCTTGAATTAGGCATTCAAGTTGGTTGTCAATAAGTTAGGTTTTGTAGTGTGGAGGAGCTTGTTATTATTGGGTATTTTCCTGTCATTCCTGAGTAGCTTATTTGGACTGTAAAATATTATCTGTCAGTGCTTAAATTTTACATAGTATAGTAAACATTTTCTTATTCCTTTATTTTTTTTTTCTTTTTTTTTTCTTTTTTATTTTATTTTTTAAAGATTTTTTATTTATTTATTTGACACAGAGAGAGAGACTACAAGTAGGCAAAGAGGCAGGCAGAGAGACAGGGAGAGGAGGAAGCAGGCTCCCTGCCGAGCAGAGAGCCCGATGCGGGACTCGATCCCAGGACGCTGAGATCATGACCTGAGCCGAAAGCAGAGGCCCCAACCCACTGAGCCACCCAGGCGCCCAGCATGCCTCCATCACAGAGTTGATGTCTCTACAAAAGTTTAATAATTTGTTTCATCTTAGTAAAAGGAGCCAACAAATATTTTGAGTGACTCATTGAACATATTGTTCTAGACTCAGTTGTCTTTTAAGCGGAAAAAAAAAGTTTATAGAATCATAGTGAACTATAAAATGGTTATGTTTTCCTAGAAAACCTTGGTGTTTCTTGGGTAAATAATGAAGTGTTTTACTTTGTGGGCTCTTTCACCATTTTATTGATAGCATAAATTTATATTACCCAGGAATAGATATACTCAAAGGAAAAGAGTAGAATTTATATTTGCAGTGAATTCCCATCTAAAAGATGGTTTTGGCTGTTTTAAGTAGATTTTTTTCCCCCTCTGCTTTTCTGTGGTGGTGAGGGAGGAAGGAAAAGAACACTTACTACTAAAAATACGAATTGCTAAGTAGAAGTCAAGTCTTTTTGTTTGGGTGTTAAAGCGCACATATTTGTGCTGTCCAGACCTGACACATTTAGAAACAGGAATTTGCCTGTGGCATAATCTTAGGCAAACAGTTTAGTCATTCCCCAGTATTTTAACGTTGTAGAATGCCCTGTGGAATGTTCCGAATACCCAAAGCACCTTTCTTGAGGATCTTGAGTATTATAAAATATGGAGAAGTATAGGATTTGCAGAGCTGGTACCTAAAATTCAATGAGAATTGTTAGTTGGTGTGCTTTGCAGCCATAAGCTACTATTGTCATGGGCAAGCATGTCTTCTTATGAAGAGAGTCTTTGTTCTTTCCTGCGGAAGTTCTGTCATTCCTTGAAACATCAATGCAGTGCTACCTCCAGAGAAACAACACTGTCAGTCTTCAAACAGAAATTCAGAGCAAGAAGGTTTTCTTTCACAGATGTTTTAAACTTTAAAACTAAATCTAATCTGTGAATAATGAGATGACCTACTTATAGCAATTTTAAAAAATTCTGTTTTAAACATAGAATATTATTCTTTGTGTCTCGTTCTGGTTCTGATTGTAACCTTCCTAAGAATTACAGTCTCTGTTTCTAATGGGAAGCGTAGCCAGTCTGGCTTTCATGTGACCTTGAACACTTTATAGCTTCTTCATAGTGAAAATGAGCACATGGTTCAATGTATTTAATTAAGGGAAAGCATTATTTAAGAAATAGTGAAGTTCTGGGTATTACGTTAGTTATCTTTTACTTATCTGGTGCTTTTTATTTATCACCATAGTCAAGCTTCCCCAATATCACAAGATATATATAAAGAACTGTAAAGGTCTTCTAAAGGCCTTTCCTTTATAGAAAGGGAAATTTAATTTAGGAGTCAGGCTGACTTCTCTTTCACTTGTGTGAAAATGGGAAAATCAGAAGCAATTTGTATTCTCTATTGTGAAATCCGCAGTAGTTCATGCTTTGTGTTGTGGAAACAAAAGCATTAATTTTTTCTATTCTTGGCTGTGTGCTTTTAGTTCAGAGTTATGACATCGAGGACTTCTGTCTTAGTTCTTATTGATTCATTATTTTTACTTAGTGTCACATTGTTGAATTTTACAAATATGGTATTAGAATCCAGGCATGTGATTTCAGTGTTTGCACCTGTCATCAGCCATCTCACATTGATGTCACTAAATGAAAATCTGACTTTACTTGTAATAAATCACACTGATTCAGTTTACCTGTATAGTTTAAAAGGCAAAAGACCTCGAATTTTGCACCATATTAAAACCTTATGAAGTCCTTGATATATATGTATATATAATTTATTTATTTATGTTTCTAAATGCCCATGATTTGCTTTTGAAATATTCTGGTGGGGAGCACATAGCTATGCTTGCTCTGCATGCTGCATGTCCTGTAGTTATTTTGTGTAGAGCCTGATCTGATGCTTTATTATCATTTCTCTGGGCAGTTGGTGATACTCTCTGTCCTATTGCGGTCCCCCTTTTTTCATAAAAGATTTTATTTACTTATTTTGAGAGAGAGAAAGCATGAGTGGGAGAGGGCCAGAGGGAGAGTGAGACTCTGGAGCTGACTCCACCCGGAGCATGGACCCCAGTTGGGGGCTAAGTCCCATGACCCTGAGATCATGACCTGAGCAGAAATCAAGAGTCAGATACTTAACTGACTGAGCCACCCAGGCTCCCCACCCTTGTTCCCTGTAAGACTTCTTTTTGGTTTTATTTATTTTGATTTACTCAAAATGATCTGGTTAAATTTTGCTTGGTAGTTCAAGTGTCTTAGCATGTTTTTTAAATTGTGTTCCAAATAGGTGAATGTGTTATAGTTGTGCTATATTAGAAGACTTCCATGACCAAGTACGTTTGGGAAACTTGATATAACAAAAGTTAAACTGGCTTCATTATTACAGGATTTTCACAAAGCCTCCCAGCTTCACCTTGAAGAGTCCGTTTCCTGTAAGTGTCTGACAAGAGAATCACTCCCTCCCCTTTGCCCTGGAGAATAACTATTCACATCTCCTGGAAACCATTTTTGAGAACACTGATTTAGGGATTAAATGAGACATTTTTTTTGATACTTTGAAAAACATGTCTGAAACTCCACCAGGCCCTTTTGAGTATATGTTACTTAGTGATTAATAACATTGGTATGACCTTGCAACAAAAAATTTCTTATGTGAGAGAAGTTCTCTATAAAGAAATGGATTGAATACGTTGAAATTCTTAACATCTCGAAATTGGCTATATCTCCTTCACCCTGTTCAGAACCCTTGTCATTCACTGATAGTAAATTGTCAGAGTGGACTTCATGAACTTTATGATTGACACTTTAAACCTGTATGAATTAAGATATCTCAGATGGTTCAAAAATACTGTATCAGCTTGGTGAGTCAGATCTGCCACATTGAGCTTGCAGGCTGTGGCTGGGAATGGTGGCGTTGTGCAGTTACTAGTTTGTCTCTCTCAGAAACAACTTGGCAGGCAGACATCTTGCAGATAAATGAGGAAAGATTGTATATTTCAAGTGGCATAAGACATTCTTTAAACCAGTGTGTCATATCTGGTTATATAGTCAGCATTTTCTTTAGAGCAGAAAATCCTCTCTCAGGATTCCTGAGTAAGGAGCAGACATCTTTGTGGGGATAGCTCTCAGGAGATTTCAAGCGCTGTATTTCGTTACCCCAGTTTCTCAGGATGTCTCAGGATGTGCTCATATGGAAATCCCTCCTTCTTCCTGCTAAATCCCAGCCGAGTCGATATGATTAGCCCTCTGTAAAATGAATGATGTGCTATCCATTTTATGTATATTATTGAATTTTAATCTCATAATCTATGTGGTGGGGTGTTCTTATATCCATTTTAGGGATGAAGGAAATCAAGAGTTGAAGAGTTTCCTTCCAAACAGCTGGTAAATACTAGACAGTATTCAACCTCTCCCTTATTTCAGGGTTCATATGGGTAACTTCAGGTGTGGGTTCCCTCAACTAGGTCCTTCTACCCAGACCTGAATCTGTGAGCTCCCTGAGGTCACTAGAGATAGAGGCAGTGTTAGGTTTGACTAGGTGTATAGGTGCAGACACAGCACATGAAGAAGTTTCTGGAAACAGTTTTTTTTTTTTTTAGTCATGTCTTTTAATGTAACCTGTTAGCATACCCATGTTATTCCGATAGAGTTAATAAGTTATTCAAAGGGATTCCAGTGGTTTAACCCTCTCTCGCTTTGTCTTGAGTCCTTCATTATGAAATGATTGGTTAGAGTTAGGCTAGAATTACCCATGGGCAGAAGATTTGGTGGGATTTCTTGGTCTTGGAGCCCTCATAATGAGTACATGATCCCGTGTTCTTGTCGGTTTTGTTTAGAAGCTGTCACCACCCCTTTTGTGTGTTCATAGGTTGGATAATTAATCCTCAAGGCTTCTTATTAGGTTATTTTTACAGATAGACCCATAAAGAGTTAATACATTATTTTTTTATTATTGTCTACATAATAAATAATTCAGGGCCAGTCTTGAGTGGGGTATTTAATTATGTGTAATGCTAATCACTTGATATTCCACATATCTTTTAAAAATCAAGATATATCCTTTTTGTATCTGTGGAAGGCAAGGTATATTTTGTAGAACTTACATAGTATTTTTACATTATTTCAGTTGGATTAGTTATTTCAGTGTTCTGGGAGAGAATCTGTTTGGTTCAAGCACGGTTTGAGCGCCAGTATTGTTCTAAGTTTTATCCTAGAAATACAGAGATGATAAGACATGACTCTTTCACCCTGAGGAAGAGGGTAGGTCAGGGTTTTCAACCTAGGTGTGCTTTTGACATTTTGAACCAGGTAATTCTCAGTCGTGGGAGCCTGGGGGAGGCTACCCCAGTGCACAGTGGTATGTTTAGTAACAAAAGCAACAGCAACGTTGTTACAGTTAGCTTTTTGAAACCCTTGAGCCTCTACCTAGAAACAATTCATGGGGTGCAGAATGAAAAGTGACTTATGACCCATTTGGGGCTTTTTAAAAAGTTTTCCCCCCGTAGAGATCCACTGCATAGCTGAAGAGCATTGGCAAGACTAGTGCCAAGTTCAAGCAGCTCTTTCCTAATGATTGGCCGTGCTTATAAAAGAAAGAGCATGCATGTGGATATTTGAGAGTCTACCTTCATTAGCAAATCTGAAAAGGTACATCCATTCTAATTACTTAAAGTTCTTATACTTAGAATTATGTACCGTGAGCAATTGTAGTAAAGTAGGAAGCCTAAATCTACATGCTAACGTGTGGGGGGAGGGAGGGGGTCACAGCTGTGTCCTTCTCTTGGTTTATTTGAACAGATTTGTTTTGAAAGTTCAGCTCACATAAACAGCCCATGGTTCGAGTTCTTGGTAGAACGTAAATCTTTGCAACACAATAATGCTTCTCTTCCTCAGGGGCAGGATATGGTCTCTGTTGCAAGGTTTTTCTCTGTTTTAGGGCTTGTCCCTCTGTACGAATGTCAGGAAGATTTCCCTATGGCTCAGGATTCCAGACCATTCTTTCCCCGGGTTACATAGACACGGTAACAGCAGCCCTGCACAGCTCCATTGAACATCTGCTAGTTTTGAAAATCAAAGTAACGTCTGATCACTCAAGGCGATGAAATGCAGTTGGGTTGATCACCCATATTGATAAGAGAACTCCTGGTGTGATGTGGGGCACACAGAGGTGGTCGCAGAATGGGATGTGTGCGGGGAAATCTGGGGAGTGGTGACCGGAGTGACTCTTCCTTTCCTTCTCGCGTCGCCCTGGGATGAACTCGAAATCTCTCGCACGCTGTATTCTGACACTTACTGCTGTCAGCTGGGCAGGTCCTGCAGATTCCTTCCTCACCACCAGCACCCCACGGGGTCCCATCCTTGAAATTCAAAAGCCTCAGAGTTCTCTCCACCTCTGCTTGCATCTTCTGCCTTCGCTGCCTCTTTTCTCCTACTGCTCAAACTCGTGCTGTGTCCTTGGCCATGCACTTCTCTGCTTTCCCTACACCCCAGGTTCAGCTTCTCCATCATGCATGGTAGGCACAGTGCCTTGGGCCTATGATGCTTTAAGGGCCCATGAAAATGTTTCCATTGTAATTTCTTTTAAAATCAGAAGAAAGGAAATGACTGTAATAATGAATATATGCTAATGAATCTAGCCTGAATTACAGTCACCTTTATACTACCACAGCCTTAAAATATCAGTTTTAATTTTTTAAGAGAGAAAGGGGTCCACAAAAGAAGGTCATGTGCCCATGTACTCCCCTCATACACAGATAGGTTGTTGCTCTCTGTGAAAGGTAGCAGTTGGCTCCCCTTGGCTATGGACATTATCACAAAATCAAGGTCATTTACACCTAACCCTGTCTTACCTTTCACCCATGCTCTCCCCACACTCATGCCATGTACATTTTCTGCTCCAGTCTTTGGTCTGCCTACTCCATGCCAACTCCCACCCATCTCTGCCTCCTCCAAATCAAACCAGCCACTTCTTTGTCACTTTAGTACCTTTTACTAATGAGTGGGGCCTCCTCGTTTGTGTCCCCACCATTGTGTGTCCATTGAAGTCTGGGATGTTTGGGCCACCCCTCTGCCCCCAGGCTTGAATGTATTCTGTACCTGCGAAATGTTGATCTTCATATAAGGCATCAAGCCAGAACTTTCCTGAAACATAACCCAGGAATCAAACTCTGAAACGTTCTCTGTTAGAAGTGAGAAGGACAAGTGTTTGATAGCATCACCATCTGCTGTTTTGCTTAGCTCTTCAACAAATAGTTTCTGTCTCTTCCTTGTAATATTTTCAGGTGTATTTTTTTACACTAGCCTTCACTTTCGGTGTTAGGTTACACTGAAATCTCTGAGAATCAGCTTCGTGCTGCGGAGGGCTTTCAACTGCAGGAATGTTTTGAATAGTTGATTGGATGCTTTATTAAAGGAGTCTGGCTGCCCACACTGGGCAAATCGTGGAGTCTAGTGAGATAATCTGATTTTTTAAAATGCTGCCTGAATTACAAAATAATGCTCCTCTCTGGAATGTGTTACCAAAAGTCAGGAGATTACTGCTGAAGGTTATCGAGCCATATAGATCAGAAGCCACCTTGCCTTTTGCACCATGTTTTTGTTTTTTGGTTTTGGGGTTTTGTTTTGTTTTTTTGATTTTGTTTTTCCTAAGAAGAGCCTGAGGTCCTCAAACGAGTCAGGCTCTAGCTGGCATTTGGGAGTTGGTAAAGACAGGGGGGCGGGTGCTGTATTTTCTTTTCTCTGCATCCTTTTCTCTTGGTTCCACAGTAGAAAAAATCCCACAGGTATCTAAGTCGGAATTTATTTTGTATTGTTCCACGCCTTTGTCAATGATTACATTTTCTACTGCTGGTTATTATTACTGCGTTTGTCATGCCAGGCATTCCCTAATACTTTGCATCAATGTTTCTCGAGTGCTTGTAGTGGGAGACAGAGAGGGGCAAGTACTAATGAGCAAAGAGGGTCTCAGGTAGACAGTGAAGTACGGATGGTTCAGTTCACGGTTTTGCGAAGTTAGGAGAGCGTGAAATGAAAATGAGATGCATTCAGTAAAAACGGTGCTTTTGAATTTGGATCGTTTCCTGGGCTCGCGATCTGTGGTACAGTCCTCTCTCCTGATGCGGGGTGGCAGCGGCCGGGGCGGCCAGCCACAGCTCCCGGGGTAGACAACGTGATCATGAGGGTAAACAGCCAACACACTGACAACCATTCTGTTTTTCGCTTTCAGTCCCCTGTTCAAGAAATTACATGAGGTATTCAACACTTTATTATAAAACGGGCCTTGTGTTAGATGATTTTGGCCAACTATGGGTAAGTAAGTGTAAGGGAGGTTGGGCTAAGCTATGATGTTCAGTAGGTTAAGTGTATTAAATGCATTTTTGACTTAAGATGTTTTCGGTTAACGATGGGTTTATTGGGGATATAACCAACCCCATTGTAAGTCAAAGATCTGTAACTCATCTTGTTTGCAAAGACTGGGAATCCTTGTTCGCACTACTTGGAGTGTATAGACATTATGCTTTCTTCTACTCTAGCAGATAGGACTTAGATGAGTACCTACAGGTGGTACCGTGAACTGCACCCTCGTAGTAATAGCACCCGGCATACTTTTATCGTTGTCACTGTCAGTGATTGCCTTCACTTCTAAATGATTGCCTTCATTTAGATCATATCTGTGCCCCTAATAGCCATTTGGTTCTATGCTCACTTAGAGATAAAGAAGCTAAGATTCAGATGTTAATGTCCCTGAAACTGACATTAGAAGTTAAGTGGAAATGTAAGACCCCAAACACGGATATATGTATTCTTTTGCTCCTGGTCTTCTGTTGTTTCTGCAGCATTTTTTTTTTTTAACATAACCAAGAAAGTAGAAATAGTCTGCACTGTTACTTCCCTTCAGAATTTTTTTCTCCTAGTATTGTAGTTTGTAATAGTCTTTATTCTGATAGGAAAGGCAATTCGAACAATTCTTATTGTGAGTCTAGAGCTCCAGAAAGGGAAAGCTTCTCTGAGAAATGGCTTGGTGCCTTACTGAAGGAGGATAATCTGCTTCTGCTTATCAAGCAAATAGCTTGAAACTTAAACCTTGAGTACTCTTCAGTGTTAGAACCCTGGAGGAAAAGAAACAATCTCGGCTTACACTGCAAGGGATAAGTTAACAGAATACAATTTGAACAATGAGCAGGAATGCTGTTTGAATGTGATCATAGGTTCTTCACATCACATAATACTCTCTCTGAATTTCTGTTACATTTGCAAAGCAGTTTTCTCCTATACTAAAAATCCTAGTAATAAAAACACAATAGCATGAGAGTTTTAAGCAGACAGGAAAAGTAGACAATAGGTAAATATTACGCAACTTTGAAAGGAAATAAACCAAAGTACATAATGTAAATATCCTGTGTATTAAAAATAAGGTATTTATATTCTTTTCCTGAAGTAGTTCTACAAATATTCTAAAAATAGAAAGGTGAGGTTTCAAGATCATGAATTCTTTGATGCCACTTGACATATGGATATTCGAACTCTTATCCCATATAACATGCTTCTTTATCATCTTTTTTAGTCCAACAGACTGCAGGTGGTCTCTTACCTATGTGTAAATATGAAAGTGTATGTATGTGGGTGTCTGTAGGAAGAGGTATAAACAGAAGTGAATGGTAAATATCTGAATTCCTGTGTCTCCATTAACTTTCATGGAGCAAATTCTTTTATTCCCTCTTCTTTCCCTTCCTGTTTGCCCAGTCTCCTCTTAATGTGACTTGCTTCAAAAACTTTTCAGAAACCTTTTCATAAAATTTGTTAATTATCATTCTTCCACTTCTGATCTTCCTTGTTCATTGAAAACAGTCTACTAATGGCCAGGGCCAGTTGGTACCATTTTATAAGACACGAGCTCAACCCATGCTAAAACCGCAAATCCCTTAAATTTGGCAGTTATACTGGCAGGCCAGCTGAGAGTGTTAGGAGCTGCTCCACTTCGAGCTGGTAGGAAATCAGATGGAAATGACTTCCTGGAGAGGTTAGCAGGGCTCTGAGGTTGATGTGCGCACCCCTCACCCTCTGAGAGCTGCTTTGAGATTTTAAGTGTACATTGAAGGGACCCTATTCTATCTTAACTTACTGGCAAAATCACACTTTTCTCTAAGGGTCTGTAACCTTGTAAGTACTTTCATACCATTTTAGCACTAGAAATTGTAAAGCTATTAAAGGATATGGATAATCTGTAATGTACCAGGCCCAGATGTGTATACTGGCTCCCCCACTAAGGACAGCCCAAAACTAGGGATCCCACTACCCTCCTCTCCCTGTTTTAGCCCTGTTTGTCTCTCTGCCTGTGTTGGGTCCACAGTGGCCTGAAGCCTAAAACCTGGTAGAAGCTGTGAAGGAAAGTAGGGACAAATTTCTGGGCTGACAGAGGGTAGAGGAATGTCCTCCTTTTTCTCTCCAGTCCAAGTTGTATGGGTAACTCCAGGATGCAGACGTGTGGGTATGGCCCTCAGGTACACGTTCTAATTAAATGATAAACTGGGTCCATTTATAAACCCATACCTCTTCTGGAAGCTCGCTTTCCATTTTATCCCCCCAGCTACAGTTTGTTCAAAGACGTCTTCTTCTCCCCATCTATTGATCCGTTGGGACTGTTTCATCTATGCGGGACATTATGAGTGGGTCAGTATTGCAGTGATAAAAAGAAAAAAAAATAGAGAAGGCAGAACTAAACTTTTAAATATGCACTTATTTGTACCTTAAGCATGTTAGCATAGAAGCCTTCTGCTCTAGAATATTGCGGTGCTACAGATAAAGTGGTATTGATAAAGTCCACTTTAGAACTGTGTCATTAGATCAGTGATGACTATGACTATTAAAGATTTTCTTTATTTTGAGAGGGAGAGAGACAAAGAGTGCAAGGGGAGGGAGGAGCAGAGGGAGAGAGAAAATCTTAAGCAGACTCTGCATTAAGCTCAGAGCCTGATGAGGAGCTTGATCCCACGACCCAGGGATAATGACCTGAGCCAAAATCACAAGTCAGATGCCCAACCGACTGAGCCACCCAGGTGCCCTGTGAAGAATATGCTATTGAATAAAAGGTAAAGATAAGTGCATCTGCCAGGTAATGAGTGAGGTATCGCAAATATCAGGTCAACATCAGAGCCTCTTATTAAAAAGAGAAATGACCCCGGAACAGTCCTGACAATTTCGCTTGCAAATTATTTGGGGACAGTATGTTTCAAATCAATGAGACAAATTCTATCTAGAGTTCATAAATATACTCCTTACCTGGCTATGTCTGTGTGCTAAACCCAGGTGATATGGAGGCTTTAACTTCAGGAGGACTCATTTGGTGTCTTGTGGGAGAAATCTGGTATGATCTCAACGTGAGGTATCAAATGACAGAAGTACTTGTCCCAGCATTCCAGAACTCAGTGTGTCCCCTTTTCTCACCCCACCCTCTTCTGCACACACCTCTACCTCCTACAGAGGGCTGAGCCCGGCTAGGTGTGGCCGGTATCCTCACTGCTTGTGTTCAGCAAGCACATGCTGCTCAGTGGGGTATGATCTTAGTGTGGGTATTTCGGGATGAAATTTGCATGTCCTTTGCTGGGAGGAGTGTAATTAGAATAAGATTTTGCATTTGCACAGCCACGTGTGAAATGTGAGGCAGGAGCCTTGTCTCATTAATAGCATTAGACTGTTTTCATTCAAATTTTTCCTTTTAAAAACACATTGGGTGAAATCAAAATACATTTACCTCAATTTAAAAAAACCTGGCCATTTAATAAACAAATTGTCATTTACAGAGATCTAAAGAAAAAGAAGAAAAATATAGAAGCCCACGAAATCAGTCAGATTTAAAGATAGCAGCAGGTGATTGCCATCTTCTTAAAGCTTCAGGGCATGTGTTTGGAGCGTCATCTTATTTATCCCCTACTCAGATCTTTGTTTTTCAGCTCTAAGAGATAACACCAAGAGACTCTGACTCTTATGCCACATTGTTTTATCTGATTCCCTACCTCATATCAAATATTTATCAGGTTTCTGGATATAAATGTGCTAGTCTGTGCCAACTGAACTAATTGAAGTCCTCACTTCCAAGAGATTATAAGAAAGACTGAGAGGAAGTGATATGGGTGCGGTAAGATCGATGAGAGACAAATGGCTAATATGTTGACGTGGACATTTATTACTGCATTTTAAATTCTGTATTGCCTTGTGTCTGGCATGTTTTAGGGGAGCACTGTCTATTAGAAATATAATGTAAGTCACATACTTAGTTAAAAATTTTCTAGGAGCCACATTTTTAAAAAGTAAAGAAACAATTGGAATTAATTTTAATATATTTTAAGTTTAACCCACTTATTCAGCATATAAAAATTATGAAGTATTTTACAATATAATCTTTCATACTAAGTCATCAAAATCTCAACTGGGACACTAAATTTTCATCAGAAAAGTTTTCTAAGAGTTCATAAAATGTGCAGTCAACAAGTGGATTTGCTTAATCCACTTTTAATCAAGTTGTTGTAAACTTAAACGTTTTTCAATAATAGGACTCACTTTTTTTTAAATTTAAGTTTACATAAATTACAGTGAAATCAGATAAAAATTCAGTTCCTCATTTCAGACAGCTAGTGTTCGCCCTTCATAGTACAGGTTCAGGGTACTCTATAGTATAGTTATTTTCTTGAGAACTATGTTAAGAATGCAGTAACAGAAGGGGAGCAAAGGTGTTTGAGGTAGAGAGTAGTAGGCGCATAGGCTAACAATAGAAAAGACAGTAGAAGAGCAGATTTGGGGAAAGACCAGTGTTTCACAAGCTGTGTGAGGTGGAAATCCAGGTTTTGATGGGGGGATGCCCAGGGGAACCTGTGAGGGGTTCACACAAAATTTTATTTGAGCACAAGATCCTACTGCTTTCAACTTTTGAAGACTTCAGACCTCTTCCAACTTCCCACCCAATTGAGCAACCTCCTCTGCAACTCCGATAGATGGTTATCCATCTATCCATCTAAGTGGCTCCTTGAGGAGGTGCTCACCATCTCCATGATACGATGTTCTTTCTCAGCAACTCGCCATCTCTGTTTTCACCTTTAGAGACGTTCCCTTGTGATTTTCCTTCAGATGTTGTCTTCTACCTTTTTCTTATTTTCACTGAAGTTACCTGATAAAATTGTGTCTCCTTTGTCAACTCTAAAATAAAACAGCCAGTTATTTTACCAACATCTGAGTTTTGCGGGTGTAGCAAAGGTATTGCAACTTGGGACACACAAACTTTGGTGAACCAAAGGAGATCAAAAGACAGGAACGTTAGTTACTTTATAGAGAAAAAGAGGAAGTTGGGAGGGACTGCTTTAAATACAAGTCCATTGAAGGAAAGCAAGAGTTCAGAGTGGTGATGGTTTCTCATTGGCTGAGGTGTGGAATTTTTCTATTGGCTGAACTTGTTGCTGGGCCAGGAGAAATTCTTTCTTCCTCCTGCTGGAGGAGCAAAGTAGGCTTCTTCCTAATGGGGAATGCAATTGAAAAGTTGTGAGGGTATTAGAGCTCCCCCTTCTGGCCTTCCGACCCCGTTTTAATGAGGTTTCCTTTATTCAGTTTCACACCCTCCAAGGTAACCTTTCTTTAGTTTTTTTAGTGTTTATCTAAAAATATGATTATAGGGCCGCTTACCTGGCTCAGTCAGTAGAACATGCAGCTTTCTGATTTCAGGGTTATAAGTTCGAGCCCCATGTTGGGCGTAGAGATTACTTGAAAATGAAAAACTCTTTAAAAAATAAAAATGTGAATACATCTTTGAGGATGTGATTTGGCACAGCAGGATTTCCCATGATCATCTGGGGCCCTCTATTTGTAAAACATAAGAGTACATTGCCTTTGTTTTATTTATTTTTTTTCCTTTCATTTTCATCTCTTGAAACCTTTGGAAATTTTTTTCTTTTATTTTCTTTCTTTCTTTATTTTTTTTATGGAACTATAGTCCAGCTGTGCCCTTCCTGTCCTGTACTGCTTCAAAGAATTATTTCAGGCAAAATACAGGATATTGTATATACTTAAAAAAATTCAATTTGAAAAAGTTTCTACCTTCTGAAATAATTCTGAGCTCTGATTCTATTACTTAGTACTTTAGTATTCCTATCAAATACACACCTGTATTAGTTTCTCTTGCTACAGCAAGGCCACAAATCCATAACCCACCCCGAAACTCAGTGGCTTAAAATAATAACCGTTTATGGTAGTTCCCAGGCCTCTGGGTTCACTGATCTTGGCTGAGGTTGGTCAGAATTGATAGGAAATAGTAAAACTTCAGAAACTGAACACATATAGAATTCTTCCTGTGTCTAAAATGGAGAGGAGTAATAGAATTTGAATTTTTCTGGGGTGCATTATGTACTGAATGCTAATCCGCCCTAGCTGTCAGAACTAGCAGAAATTATACAGGAAAATTATTCATTTGTTATTATCAAATTTCTTCACAATGAATGCCATTCAAACCAGCATTTCAGAGAAACCCAATTTCTAGGTCCTCCAGCTTCTTTGCAGCATGACTTAAATGCATTAACTCTAGAATGAGATTTTAACAAAAATCTTCATTTGAAATTTACTTGATCTTTACCAGTAAATCCCATGTATATGCATGCATGTTTATTGCTATTACTAATTAGCTGTATAGTGTGTATATATACACATATATCCCTAAAAATACAGATTAAGTAAGGTAAGGGTTGATGAACATGCGTTAACGGTTGGGATGTTGGGGATTCTGGGCCCTTGCTTTGCAGTCAATCCGATACTTCTCATTTAAGGAAAGAACAAATTTAGGAGAAAGTTTTCATTTGCATTTCAGGGGAGATTTCTTAAGGAGGAAGCCACCAAACATTACTAGGTCGTTAACATCTATCTATTTATTTATTTTACATTATTTTATTTTTTTTAATTTAAATTCAGTTAGCCAACACATAGTACATCATTAGTTTTTGATGTAATGTTCAGTGATTCACTAGTTGTGCATAACACCCAGTGAACATCTAGTGATTTAAATTTAAGAAATGTGGATTAAACACGTAAACTGTAGATTTGCTTCCCCTTTTACTTGCTCTAAAAATAATATTTTATTTTATTTTATTTACTTTTTAAAGATTTTATTTTATTTGTCAGAGAGAGGAGAGAGTACAAGCAGGGAGAGTGGCAGGCAGAGGGAGAAGCAGGCTCCCTGCTGAGCAAGGAACCCAGTGAGGACTCCATCCTAGGACCCTGGATCATAAACTGAGCCGAAGACAGACGCTCAGCCATCTGAGCCACCCAGGCATTCCTAAAAATAATATTTTAAAAAGCCAAAAACAAAGAACTGCAAAATACTATGACCATAGTGGAAAGAAGTTATTTGAAAATAATATTCAAGTTTGAAAAATAAAAAAGCTTAAGAACTAGGAGAAGGAATACTGGGTGGCTCAGTAAGAAAAAAAGCAAGCATAGGTTTTAGAGTAACAGCTGTGATTAGAGTCGTAGGCAGGTTTTGAACATTTCTGATTATTTAAGTAGATGTGGAAGTGACTTATCTTGGTTTTTCTCAGAATCGAATAAAATCACGAAAGGAAAGCCCTAAGTAGATGCTTTGATTTTTGCCCTTAACTCCTTTTCCTATCACCCAGTGCACAGGATCGAGGCTGATGAGCTAGCAATGCTAAGGGAGTCAAATAGTTTAAAGATATGATAACTGTATGTTTTGTTGGGCAACTATATGAAACAAACCAGTAAAATTTACAGTTAAAGGGATAAACTAATTCTACATCAATGAACTTGAAAAGAATTTGACTATTACCAGTGTAAGCACATCAGACAAAATTATGCATGGTATAATATATATGGTGTATATATTGCATGCAGTTTAAATATGCTGCATATAAAATGTAAAAAGTTTACTGTTTAGGACTATATGGGCATTATTGGATAGATCTTTTTTAGTCATATAGTTTGGTTGCCATCTGTGAGGCTTTATTTTTTTTAATTCCAGCTTTAGATTTTGTATCTTGTTCTGGGCGGGGGACATCACTCTTTCTTAGGCCTGCCGAAAATTCATGCTGTAAACATTGGTAATTTAATTTTATGGGTGTTGAGTAACAAAGGTCTCTGTTGAGAGAGCTCTTGATATCCTACTGGTCACCAGCAGCAAGAATTATTTACTGGACTTGTTATGAAATGGAAGGAGTTTGAGGTCTGCTTTAGAATATCTATCTTCCGAGGAGAAAGAAAGACTTGATATTGTCAAATGACAAAACTAAAACAATTTAAGTTACGAGTTTGATATCCTTCGTTCAAGAGAAAACAGCCCATGAATGGAGGGAGCACAGTGCCCCACAAGGAGTGGAATAGTATTCCCCAGGGAGATGGGGGAAGAAAGAGTTTTAAAGAGCTTTCAAAGAAGCAATGCAGAAGCCAGGGCATAATTGGCTGGGAGGTGGGAGATTTCCTTATGAAGCTAGTAGGTCCTATTTTCTAGGGTAAGGTAAACCTGCTAGAGCTCAGTTGACACATTGCGATTGGTGACCATTAAAATTTCTTGACAGGTGGGGTGCCTGGGTGGCTCAGTGGGTTAAAGCCTCTGCCTTCGGCTCAGGTCGTGATCTCAGGATCCTGGGATCGAGGCCCGCATCGGTCTCCCTGCTCAGCTGGGAGCCTGCTTTCTCCTCTCTCTCTGCCTGCCTCTCTGCCTAGTTGTGATCTCTCTTTCTGTGTCAAATAAATAAATAAAATCTTAAAAGAAAAAACAACTGTGTACAATTTCTATAATCACATTTCATTTTTCTGTATGCTTTGAGTAGCCTCTCCGTTCTTCCCTCTGCAAGTACAGGCACCCACACACCAAGAGCAAAACCTAGGAAAATTGCAGTTTTCTGTTTTAATTTGATAGTCATCTTATCACATATACAAAACCATTAATGGAATAAGCATAGCTCTGACCTCTGCCTCTTCTTAATACTGTGGCCTTGGACAAATCCTTACCAGAGCCTTTCCCTTCTCCTTAGAGTTGGAATGGATGATTTAACTGATTCTTCCAGTTCTGGGATTCTAATTTTAATGTGTTGCCCTCTTCTAGACACAAAATGGGCAATTGCAGATGTTATGGTTCTGCTTATGACCGTGGGGGGAAAATCAAGGGAAACCTTACAGTCAGGCTTTTCCTTTGGAGAAAGAAAATGTACGTTAAGCATCAATGTACTGCATTTCCCCCTTGAAAGGGGTTCACTCTCAGATCTTCTAGATGGTGATTCTAGAGAACAGTTCATTACATTGAAAATGGAAAATGCCAATGTTTTAAAGTAAATTTAGCAGCGTTTCTGTGGGGTACATTTGAGTTATGCCCAGGTAAAAGGAAAAGTGTATTTATGTGAGAAAATCTTGGGTGTGATAGAAATCGTATCACTGTGTGTTTTTAAAAAGATACCATATAAGAATCTGGCCCTACCCGGGGGAGATTGTGAACTGATTAAATAATACCAAATACTCCACTGTATGAGGCGAGCTATTCAGACCAGTGAGAAGCCCGTTTAAATGCAGAAACCAGATGGTTTTCATTAGCCACGAACCTTAAAATTACATAAATCCACGGATGCAGCTAAGCTATGGATCCTTGCCCTCTCCTTGCCAAGCAAGACTTTTCAGCCAGCAAAACAGAGCGTTCCTTGTTCCCTTTCCCTTTTAGTCAGGACTGTGTGGGAGGAAAGCTGCCAAGCCTGCTCTATAAGGAATTTTGATCTCCTTGATGATAATAGAGAGAAACTTTTTTGGGAAAGGGAACACCCAGTGTGAAAATACTGCAGGGGAACTTGGAGAGGCTGGTTTTGCCTTTGTAAAGTGCATCAGTTCGTGGTGTAAGTTTTCAGGTTCTGCTCCACAGATGGGCTTAAATTAGGCATATATGTTTATTTTTGTTTATGTTAATTTCCCCTGAAGCCCTCGTAAAGCCTGTTTGCCAGCCAACTTGCTTTGGAAAGTCCATTTTCATTTCAGTACTCTAGATATTATGGCCCTAAAATATTTTTCTGGCAGCAAAGGATTGTTTCTAAAAGATGAACAGCATTTTTAGGTGTACTATTTCGGTCTCTGTAGTTCAGGGCATTCTGTAATAAATAGGCTGTTGCTTTGGAGGCAATGTGTGGATGCTCCATTGTCTTGGCTGGTTATTTTGTTCATTGTCACCGAACACTGTTTTCCCATGGGAAAGCATCTCTGGTCTTATGATGTCAGTGGAGTCATTCCATTTACAAGAATTATCTTCATTTTCACTCTTTCAGAAACACATGCACCGTGAGTGGCCAGTTATGCTAGGATTCCAATCTTTTAGGTGTTGTCTTGCATTTCTGCAAAGTAACCTTAGGTTACCTCAGATAGCGTTAAGTTGAAAACAAAATTAAAACGTAATCATTACTGAAGTGGCTCTGTTTCCCATCTACTAACGTTCTGCATTAAATTTCTGTTAAAAGGAGAAATCTTTTTTAAAAGTTAGGAATAATTAATTCTCTTTAGGATGACTTCGACAGAGTCCGCATTTTCATTGGCAGCAAATAACTTACTCTAGGACCCACAGATTTCAGTTTTAAGAGTGTCCACATTAACAGGTCTTGAATCGGACCCTGCATATGATTTATTAAGCCATTTCTTTAAGGCTCCATTTGGAAAAAGGGGTTTGAGTAAAACTGTCAGGCCTTTGGATGATGGCTCCATATTATCTCCTGTGTGACCACCTTGGCGGGTGATGGTTTCCTTCTGGCTCTGTACCAGAGAGGGGGCTGCTTTTAGCAACCCAGGGCTTTGTTCTTTGTAGCTTTGTTTCTTAAACCCCTGTTCAATGCAGGTGAAGATTCCTGTGGGTTGTTTGCCTTTTTTTTTTTTTTTTTTTAGTTGACGGAGCCAGGAATGTTACTTAAAACATGGAATTCTTTGCAGGTGGGCTTCAGTAAGAAGAGAAAAGCTGCTTCTTCAGTTTGCATCTCCCAGCTAATTGCTGTGATCGTGTACACAGCTGGTGTAGGTTTGAGAAAGAATTTTTGCTTGAGAAACATGTTTCTGTGAATTAAGTATTAATTTGTGAAGGGGCTCTTGTAATGTCAAATGTAACATGTATACATACAGCCAATTTTATAATTTCTAGTGTAATAATTGGCCCTAATTATTGAGGAATCAAAGTTTGAACTATTAGACAGTCTCCACTGTCAGAAAATGGAGTATGTTAATGATCTTGATTCTCTGTAGTTAATTTTTTAAAGTTACTATTAGATCTCATCTGGTGAAAAATTCAAAAGGAACTGAAGCATAGATCTTCTGGTATTAACTACCCTTGTTAAAATGAAGAGATCACAAGGTAATTGAAAATGTTTTCCAGGGGTGCCTGGGTGGCTCACTTGGTTAAGTGTCTGCCTTCTACTCAGGTCATGATCCCAGGGGCCGGGATCAAGTCCCACATCAGGCTCCCTGCTCAGTGGGGCGTCTGCTTCTCCCATTGCCCCTCACCTCACTTCTGCACGCACTCTCTCTTTCTATCTCTCTCAAATAAATAAAATCTTAAAGAAAAGATTAAAAACATGTTTTCCAGTTAAGCATCAGACTTTTATTTTATTTTTTTAAGATTTTATGTGTTTGAGAGAGAGCAAGAACACGAACAGGGGGTGGGGAGAGGGAGAAGCAGACTCCCCACAAAGGAGGGAGCCCGATGTGGGACTTGATCCCAGGACTCTGGGATCACAGCCTGAGCAGAAGGCAGACAATTAACCGACTGAGCCACCCAGGCGTCCCATGTCTGACTCTTCATATCAGCTCAGGTCTTGATCCTCAGGGTCATGAGTTCAAGCCCCGCATTGGGCTCCCATGCTGGGTGTGGAGCCTACTTAAAAAAAAAGTGTTTTCCAGTCACATGATAGGGCCAGAATCAATTCATTTGAGATGTGAAAAAGATTACCACTATTTGGGTAGTGGGCTTGTACAAACATACATGCAGGTGGCATCAAAAGAACTGTGAAGTCAGGAAAAGAGGAGGATGACAGAATGCAGAAGGGAAGAAATAAAAAGAAGTTAAGGTAGGAACAAAAGAAAAACATTTACTTGCTGTGTTTGTCAGCTGGGATGACTAGTTGTCTCAGCTTGCCAGGGACTTTCCCGGTTTCAGCACAAGAAGTGTCACATCCTGGAAACCCCTCCATCCCAGGCACACTGGGATGGTTGGCCATCCTGTTGTCAAGTCAAGGACAAGGCTTAATTTACTGCTTTGTCCCCAAAACTGGTTCAGTGCCTAGCGTGTGTTGTATACGCAAACTTACTGATTAAAGAAATGTCACTTGCTGCCATTGATTATTATGGTTGTTAATTGGAGTTGCCTTGCTGCAGCTAGGAATTGAAAGAATAAGATCTCAAAGACTTTTTAAAGAAAGGGGAGCCTGGGTGGCTCAGTCGATTAAGCGGCTGCCTTCAGCTCAGGTCATGATCCCAGGGTCCATAGACTAAGGCCTGCACAGGGCTCTGCACTAAGTGGAGAGTCTGCTTACTCCTCTCCCTCTGCTCCTCCCCATCCCCTGCTCTCTCTCCCTCTTTTTCTCAAGTAAATAAAATCTTTTTTTAAAAAAAGGAAAAAGAAAAGCACCCCCCCCCCCCGCCCGCCCATCTTTAGGAATGTATTCCAGTATGGAACTGAAGGCTTGCGAGTTAGTAATGGGATAATCAGAGGAGTAAGGAGATCCACAATAGTTCATTGCAACAGAGTCCAAGGGAAGAGATTCCCAAGGTAGAATTCACGTGTGGCCAAGAAGTTGAAAAGCAACGGGTACTGAAGAAGAACCCTATTTGGTTTTCCGGAGGCCATATGTGACCTTTGAGAAAGCAATCTGAGTTGATGGGTGGAACGTAAGCCAGATGGCAGGGGGCTTAAGAGGCAGGTGAGAAGGTGGTGTGAGTGAGTGTTGAAATCACCAGTTGATTTAATTTGCTGGAAGAAAGGGGATAGGCAGACGACGGCCCCCCGCCTGCTTTGTCAATAAAATTTTATTGTAAAAACAGCTACACCCATTTTGCATGTTGGCTGAGGCTGCTTTTTTTATTAAAACAGCAGAATAGAATAGTCACAGCAGAGACTATTTTTCTCACAGCACATAAAATATTTACGATCTGGCCCCTGACAGAAGAAATTTGCTGACCCGCTGCTCTGGAGGATGAGAGAAAGGAGGAAGTATTTTTTGTCCGTTGTTTGTGTTTTTCAAGTAGAGGAGATCAAAGGCTATTTGTGAACGTCTTATGGAGCTAGAGAAGGAAGAGCATGTGAGGTGTCTGTTGCCAGGTAGGAGGTCACCCCAAATGCAATGGTCTCAAACAACAAGCATGTAGTATCTCAGTTTCTGTGGGTCAGGAATTTGGGTGTGTCTTTCTGGGTGGTTCTGACTCCAGGTTTCAGTCCTGCCAGCCAGGGCTGCGGTCGTGAAGGCTTGATGTGACTGCAGGATGTTTCCAAGCGCCCTCACATTTCTGTTGACAGGAAGCCATGGTTCCTCATCTCGTCCTGTGGGCCTCTCCATAGGGCTGCCTGAATGTCCACACAGCATGGCAGCTGACCTCCCCCCACACAAGAGATCCCAGAGAGCAAGAAGCCGTGGTGCCTTTTGTGAAGTGGTGCCCTTGGAAGTCACACATCATTTTTGCCCTATTTTATTTGTTGCACAGACAGACCTTTTATACATTATGGGATAGCACTGACAAGAGCTGGACTACCCAGAGTGGGGTGGGGAACCTTGGGGGCCTTCTCGGAGGCTGGCTGCCTCAGGGAGAGAAATTGGCACTTAAATGTTCCTTGAAGGGAAGGTATGGAATGATGGGCATTTTCACTGATGAGGAGGTAGAAACTGTAGTGAACAGATCAGGGAGAATCTGAGGTACAGAGACATTCTGAGCTACCTACCATGGGAGAAATTCATTCAATAAAATAATTACCAACCGTGGTGGGGGACCATGAGTCTCTCTGTTCACTTAGATAAGATAAGTTACCAAGATTCTGCTAAGACTGGAAATCTTTGGGACAAGGAATGAGTTTGAATAGAATGAAGTATTATGGAAAATCCAATAGTGATTTTGTTACTAGACTGTAAATTGCTTGAAGACAAGGGTTCATATTTTACATAGAAATAAATACATTTTATATATTAAAAATATTTTTATATCCTCTGTACCATCTCATATAGGGCCTTATCTATAAGTAGCTGATGATTATTTGACTTTCTTTCAGTGTTATTGTCTTACTACTTGTTTCAATAAAATTGACAAAATTTGTATTCTGATTTTTTAGGATCAAGGCATTCAGTTTCCTCCTGCTCCCTCAGGAAAACTGTGAAACTTAAGTTTGTGGAGCATTCTTCTTAGGCTGGTTTTTGCATCTGTTGGAAAATGAGACGCCCAGGTTCTGGCTTGGAAATTGTAGGAGGTGGCAAGGGGCCCAGACTGGGGAGGCGAGGGGTCCCAGCTCTTCTGGTTGGTTCCTGCTGACGACCCAATACTGTGGTTACTCTTTGTTACATCAGGAGACGGAGAGGCAGAATGTCGTTCAATGTACCTTATAAAGTAGAATTAGATACGTAGAAAATGTTACCTGAAATACGGTTTTGGAGATTTTTCCTGGAGCTTTAGCACCCAGGTCTCTGATGGGTCTCAGCTGGGTTCAGTACAAGATTTTTTTTTTTCAAAGACATAAATCTGCTGTGGTTGGACAAAATATATACGAAGATGACTAGAATGGACAGATGTTTGATCTATTTTTACATTTCTGTGGGAAGAAATGTCAAGAAGCTATTTCTTAACTGAAACCTCTCAGTGCAATTTTAGTGTTTTGTTTTTTATTCCCTCCTGTGAACAATTTTTAGAAATGATACACTTTATTATAGAATCATCTAGTTCTCGACAGTATGAATGGCTTCTGGTGGAAGTTTACTCTTCTTGACATGGCTATCACCCATTTCCTCAGCAGCTGGCTTTAACAAAGGGAGAATTACTTTGCTTAATGTGTCTTTTGATTCCCTGGTTTCCAATAACGATTTTACCCCTGTGGGTTTATTTTTTATCTCTTGCCGATTTTTTTTTAATCTTTTGACATACCAGAACCCATTAAGTGAAATTTGAAAAATACTTCTAGAAAGGTAGTATCTGTTCACAGAAGGGTTTGGAAATACAGAAGGGCAACCTTTTCAGTTATTTTGGTGAAATGGTATACTGCCCGCAACCGTAATAGCTAGGATCTGT
Organism: Ailurus styani; assembly: GCA_002007465.1. Taxonomy (NCBI): domain Eukaryota; kingdom Metazoa; phylum Chordata; class Mammalia; order Carnivora; family Ailuridae; genus Ailurus; species Ailurus styani. The sequence continues at coordinate 3,378,447 of LNAC01000117.1, forward strand.
GAAGAGCTTACCACACAGCAGGTGCTCTGCTGGACTCTCAGAGAGAGAGACCCTGCTGCGTCCTCACAGTGTGCTTGGGGAGGTGAGACTCCAACACCCTTAACTGGTTTTTAAGAGTTGAGAGAGTGATGGGGCGCCTGGATGGCTCAGTTGGTTAAGCAACTACTTTCTGCTCAGGTCATGGTCCTGGAATCAAGCCTCAAGTCAGGCTCCCTGCTCAGCATTGAGTCTGCTTCTCCCTCTCCCACTCCTCCTCCCCGCTGCTCCTGCTCTCTTCTCTCCTTGCATGCTCTTGCACTTTCTCTCTCTCAAATAAATCAAGTCTTATATTTAAAAAAAAAAAAAAAAAAAAGAGCTGAGAGTGATAGCCAGAGAATATCCGGGGAAAACTAGTGGAATGGCCAACATATTCAGCAACATTTTTACATGGTAAATCCTACAGGAGTTTTTGTGTTTAGAAAATCATAATGTGGGGTGCTTGGATGGCTCAGTCGTTAAGGTCTGCCTCCAGCTTGGGCGGTGATCCCAGGGTTCTGGGATCGAGGCCCCGCATCAGACTCCCTGCTCAGCAGGAGACCTGCTTCTCTCTCTCTCTCCCATTTCCCCTGCTTGTGTCCCCTCTCACCATCTCTCTTGCTTGTTCTCTGTCAAGTAAGTGGGTAAAATCTTTTAAAAAAAAAAGAAAGAAAGAAAGGAAAAAGAAAATCATAATGTCACTTGGTAACTAAGAATGCACGCTAACACCATGTCTTCAGCCCTGAGAGGTACCATACAACCTTACTCTTAGACTTGGTCATCAGGCAGGGAGTTGGCATTGTTCTTTGTGTGAGTCAGTTGGAGGTTATTATGAGAATATGGTTTCCTCTAGAGTGATTATTTTTATTTCAGAAAAACACCTTATTTTATTTTCAGAAACTTTCAATAAGCACCGCAAAAGCTGCTACGGGAGATTGCATAAACTTTTCAATGAATAAATCCTTCTCAATATTGTTAATGCCTGTATTTCAACATTAAAAAAAAAAAGCACTGTATTATAGACGGTTGGAGATGTATGTAGTCTGTGTACTACTCAAGGGAACGTGGAAGGTAGGGCTAATTCCTACTTGCAAGAATTTCTGGAAGCGAGAATGAACTATTTTTAGTATCGCTGCATGCCATGTTCCTCTTTACAATCCTTCTGCAACCTCTTCCCCAGAGCTGTGGATTTGTGTAACTAACCCGAACTTATTTTTTTTAGGTGCCCACTGATGGCAATGCCGGCCTGCTGGCAGAACCTCAGGTTGCCATGTTCTGCGGCAAACTGAACATGCACATGAACGTGCAGAATGGAAAGTGGGAGTCCGATCCTTCGGGGACCAAAACCTGCATTGGCACCAAGGAGGACATCCTGCAGTACTGCCAAGAAGTAAGTCCCTTCCGAGAACCGGGCATTCATGCTGGAGCACGTGCATATATATGTATTTTTAGTTTCATTTCTGAAGTATTGATCTTTTATCTCTTACAGTGAAAATCTTGGTTCCTTTTTTTTAAAAATTTTTTCCCAATTTTTTATTGTGGTACAAATATACACACACAAAGTTGATCATCATAACCAGTGTACAGTTTGGTGATATTGAATGCATCCACAATGTGCTACCATCCATCCCCAGAACTCTCATGCTCACCTCTTTTTTTAAAGATTTAAAAAAATTTTTTATTTTTTTAAATTTAAATTCAATTAATTAATATATAATGTATTATTAGTTTCAGAGGTAGAGTTCAGTGGTTCATCAGTCTTATATGACACCACACCCAGGGCTCAATATGACACCACACCCAGGGCTCATAACATCACTTGCCCTCCTTAATGCCCATCACCCAGTTATCCCATCCCTGACCCCATCCCTTCCAGCATCCCCTATGATTAGGAGTCTCTTAGGGTTTGTCTCTCTCTCACTGATTTTGTCTCACTCATATGTGGAAATTAAGAAACAGAACAGAGGATCATAGGGGAATGGAGGAAAATCTTGGTTCCTCATGATTCACTATGCTGTCAATATATTTACCTGCTTTACCATAGACAACACACATTTTCTTTTTTTAAATTATGATGTCATGATAGAACCATCCATAAACCAACTGAGTAAAGTTTAAGATCTCTTGGCAGTTCATTGATCTTTGGCATATATCCCACTATCGTTTCACAGTCAAGAAAATGTATTGAAAAGTTACTAGAATTAGTTTTCCCTGTTTATGTTACCAATTTGATCCATTTTCCTTGCTCATATTATTTTAGTCTTTCGTTCCTTATTAATTTTGTTTTTTGAAAACGTAAGGCATTGACACTGTTAAACCTTAGAAACTCTATAAAAAGTTGCACTCAGAAATCTCGCTCCCTACCCGTCTTCTATTGATAAACATTTTCATTGTTTCTTGTTTATCCTTCTAACAAAAGAGAATCTATGGCTTTCCTTCTTTTTCTTATAAAAAAGGTGCTTACAGGAAGCACCTTTCTGTACTTAGCTTTTTTAACTTTTATACTCTGGAAATCATGCCCTCACCATTCATAAAGATCTTCGTCCTTTTTGTAATTTTTCTCATTTCCTTGCTGTATTGTATAGGGTATTCCTTCCTTATTAATTCAGCTTAAAATAACTGGAGTCCAAGGCCTCTTATCCCACACTTCCAGACAATAACCTCTTCTAGGATATGTGGCTCTTTGTGTTTTAAGAGCATTTAAAGGAATTAGTCTTAGCCTCTTGGCAAAACTTCTTATCCTTCATATGAACAACAGATAACCTGGCAACATTGTTGTAATCTTTTATGTACTAGAAAATTCCCTTTCTAAAATATGTATTTTTCTACATATATACACACATTTTTTTTTTTTTGGTGACACTCTAAGGAAGGACAGTCTCTAAATATTAACTTTTGTGTTTTGAGAAGCAAAAAAGCATCCAAATGATCACAATATATTCCATACCAAGTAATTTTTATCTTGAAGGAGCATGAACCATGATGTGAGAAGATAATTCTTCATATTTAAGTAAAAATCACTAATATTTAAGTCCATTATATTTCTTATTAAAAGCATTTATTCAGTAGGGGTTGAAAGTGAGGTGCTTGGGTGGCTCAGTCGGTTAAGCATCTTACTCTTAACGTCAGCTCAAGTCATGATCCTCAGGGTCATGGGATCAAGCCCTACTGTTAGGCTCCACTCTCGGTGGGGTGTCTGCTCGAGGATTCTCTCTCTCTCCCTCTCTCTTTCTCTCCCTCTTACTCTGCCTCTCACCCCCGAAAATAATAAATAAATCTTTTTAAAAAATAGAGATTGATAAGAAACTACCTTTTGTCCAGATATGACATTTCTAAAATATACATTTTGGAAATAATATTAATATTTTTGTGCAAGAATTCCTCTGGGACAGTTTTGTAATAAGTTATGAGTTTGATAAATTGGAACTCTGTGTGCATGCTTATAGAGTTTTTTTATACCATATCGCTTTTCTGAACATGCATACAGATTATGCATTCTGAATATTAAATATATATATATATGTGTATATATATATAAGGCTAGAACTAAATTCAGTTAATGATGTTGACTTGACCATCCTTTTCTGTTGAATGGCTAATTTGATGCATGTATCTTAGTTTGCATCCGTATTTTTCCTCCCTTAGTGCCACTTATGAGTAATCAGATGCTTTTACATTTGTATCATGACCATATAAAAATTACTTTTCACGATCCTGAGAACAACCCTTATTCCCACACCACTTAGAGATCCCACTAATGTCTGGGTAGCTTCACTTCCTGTCTTAGTCTGTTGTTTGTTCTAGGGCTAAGCCACAGGGTAGTTCTTCTGGGTCCTAGACTTTGCCACATTGTTGGTGGCCGTGGGAGAGGAGAGTAAGCTTCTTGGTTATTTCTCCTTTGTCTTGCAATTCTGGTATTACGTGCCTGCCTGTCTCAGCTCACCACCCACCAGGATTATGTGCACAGGCTAGTCTTCAGATGGTTTAGACAAACATTACACCACAAAAGTAAGAAAGGGCCAGGACATCAGACTTGTGAACCCTTTTAATGAATTTTTTTCCCATAATAGCGGGAAGTCATTGAAAGTGTTTATTTATTTATTTCTCTTTTTAAAGAAGGGGAAGGACTGTAGATTCGCATTTCAAGAAGTCCTCCTCTTGCTTTATCACTCTGACCCCCTAGCTAGCTTCTTTGTTCTCTGTAGGACCCTCTGTGCTGTTCAGTAAGGTATTTGTGGCTGTTGAGCATTTGCAGTGTGGCTCGTCCAAACTAATGTGTGCTGAAAGTATAAAATAAATACCTTGCCAAGTGCTTGCTCTCCTTTTACCCTCGTGATGCCTCTGGGGAAGAATCTGGGAACGGATCTTGGTAAATTGCAACATTTAAGGGGAACAAGTGTGAAAGAATGCCGCGAGTGGAGGAGGGGCAGTGGCTGGGGGCCTAGGACCAGAGGCGGGAGCTATCACGTGCTGAAAGCCCAGCCGGGTTAATTTCTACATGAAGTGATGAGTGTAAGTGTCGTTAGACTGAAAGGTTGAAGCATAGTTTTTGACAATGCAAAAACTTTACTCTTGCAAAACGAACACACATCAAAGGTTTTATACAGTTCCTTAATTAATGAGGTGACCTGGAAGGTGATCTGGAAGATGTTAAAGCTGGTTCAGATGGACTAGAAGAGATGTACATACCTTTCCCAGCAAGGTTCACATACAGGGCTAGGAATGCAACCCATCTGATCTGCACTGCATGGGACAGGACACATTAGCACTGCTATCAGATTTCCATGTTATCTACCCTTACAGAGCTGTCAGATGGGCCAGTCAGTAGCAAGTCAGTCAGGAGAACACACTTTGTGGAATCAGATCATCTTTTCCCTTACTCTGGGAAAGGACTACTATTCCTTGGGGTCTGGAAAAAGACACCTGCGAGTCGCTGCTGGGGACACCTAGTAATCCCCATTTCTAAGTCATGGGTGTTGTTTTGTAACAAAACTGTACAATTTGGCATATGAAATGTCATTGTTGATCTTTAGGATAGCCATTTCAGTGGAAGAGCATGGGACAAGTCAACGTGCCGTGCGTTACAGGAAGAATGACATGAATGGATGGTGAAGACATCTCTGCACTCTCCGAGGAAAGATCTAGAGGCAGAGAGCTCGAAGGGAATTTAAGGAAAAGGGAAAGGCCTTGTTTTTTGTTGTGTGTTTATTGTTTTCTTTTTGGTTTTGTTTTCCAAAGGGAATGAACTTGAGCTAAAGGAAGCCTGAGCTAAACTGTGGGGAGTGTAGGGATCCATCATAAGAAACGTGGGCCCCGGTATCTATAAGAACTAGGTAGGATTGAGATCCAGGGAATAAGGCTGAGTCTTGGAAAGAAGAAAAGAGGGGAAAATTATAAGGGTGGATTAATTAGGCAGTTTCTGTTGCTAGGTGACAGAAACCCCACTAAACATTTTACCCATGGAGAGTATTTTCGGCCACAAATGGGAGGGATCTTGGAATGTGGTTAGCTTACGGAATTTTTTTAAATACCCTCGAAACCTGTGTCCTTAGATCCTGGCGCTGAGACTCAGTGCTGCCTGGAATTTCTCTTTTGGGGTCTCTGTGGGTCTCTGCTTATCCTTTCTCCTGCGTGTTCACCTTGTTTTCTCCTGCTAAGATGGGCTTCCTCTAGGAGGCCTGGAAAGATGGTAAGCAGTAACTCTGGGAGTGTGTTGTCTTAGCTTGGCATCCCAATTGGGTTCTGTCACTGCGCATTATAATTCCAAGGGGGTTTCTGGTTGGCCCTGCTTTTTTGGTCCTGTACCTACCTTTAGATGGGTTACCATATCCATAAGGACTCAGTACTGGGACTGGTCCACCTTGGTCTTGAGGTTGTGTGGCCTGTTTGACAGCCCAGCCAGAGACACAGTGTGGGGAGAGGGGCTTTTGCCAGAAAGGAGACGAAGAGTGAGTGGCATGGAGCTGAAATAGAATGATGACCAGAGCCCAACACAGTGGGCTTAGAATCACACAATGCATTAGGAAAGTTGTAGGTTGGAGAGAGGGTCGTTGAGGGAATTCATCGTGTGTCATGACTTTAATTGGCTTTTGGGAAACTGGTGGGGTGGAGAGATGGTTACTCAGAACTTTGAAGCCGTGTGTGGCGTTTTCTATTGAATGGTGCATCCTGAGCTATCTGGAAGATTCCTATGGATATTTTAATGTCTTCCTGCCACTTCCCACTTTGAAGGTATTCTAATATTTTTCTTTTATAATTAGAAATGGTTTTGTTTTTCAGGATTGAATTTTTCTGTGTTTTGTTGGAAAATGTTTTTTTCTTTATTCCTTTTTCGACTCCATGTTTTTGTTTTAGACAGTATTGAATGATTTTCTAATAAGAAGCCCAAGAAAAATAATATTCACAATTTTCCCATCTCCTCTTTTCACAGGTTTTGCAAGTTGTAGTAATTTTACATTTTCAAAGTTGTAATACTACAATCTGTTCCATTGCCAAAACACTCACAGTGGCAGTTTCCATCTTGAACTGGGTTCATCGTTTCCACCAATCCTTCCACCAAAACAGAAACTCTATTTCTGTATCATTTATTGCGATTCCTTTTTTTTTCTTTTTTTGGTGGGCTGTCATCTTAGTTATTTCTAAATTCTTATTGAACGATGGATTAATTAAGTGTAGAGTTCCAGGTGAATGGGCGTTCTTGTTGAGCACCTTGAAGATATTTATCCATTGTATCCTGGCATCTGTCATGGTGCAAATACTTTTAAAAAAAATATGCAGAAACCAGTACTGTTAGTTATCATTTCCAGTGCTACTCATTTACTGATTATTTTTCTCCCAGCAGTGATGAATAATTTTTTTCTTTATGTTCTCAGTCCCTCTTGTGACCAAAACACAGATGTTTTAGAGACAGCTGGCTGAGTCAGGGAGGCAGCTGTTAGCAGGACAAAATGAAACTGGCTGAACTCGTGACCGTGACCTCATTTTGACCTTTTGCTAACCAATTTAACTCACTTGTTAAATTTGTTTTTCCAAAAGATTGCCTGTATAGCTGCACATTGTATCTGTGGATGCTTAACTTAATACGATGTGTCAAATATTATTATTTTGATGGTGAATTATCTAGTCCATGTCCTTCATAGTCTCTCATTCCTCTCAATTTGTGTCCCCTGTTCTTGGTTGTTCTGTTATTAATACTGTCATTTTTGCCTCCTGATTTGATTGGGAAGATAGTTTTAAACTTAGAGTTTAAATTGCGTATTTGTTTAATCTGCATCTTAACCCAAATCACTCTTCTTGGTACCCATAAATGCCCTGCTTTCCCTAATAGTTACTCTTGTGCCCAGTCACCATTCATATACTTGCATTTCCTTACTTTCTGTTGTGGTTGTTTTTTTATTTGCACAGTCAGTCCCATTTGAGGATTTTCTTTCATTTCTTCATCAGATAGGTATTGGGGACTGCTATGGACTGAATGTTTGTGCCTCCCCCAGCTTCATATGTCGAAGCCCTAATGTCCAACATGATGGTTTTTGGAGGTGGGGCCTTTGGGAGATAATGAGAGTGAGATGAGGTTGTGAGGGTGGGGGCCCATGATGGCACCAGTGCCCTGCATAAGAAGAGACACCAGAGAGTGGTACCATCTACCAGCCACGTGCACAACGCCCACTTGCACCTTGCCGCCTTCCTTGTACTGTGCTGGCTGGCAACACCGTGTGGAGAATTGCCCAGTCAAACCACAGAATAGTGAGAAATTCTCAATTACTGTGTGGTAGCCAGCTAGCCTCCAGGATGTCTTCCAGGGGAACTTCCCTTCCTCTGGCTTTCACACCCATGTGTAGTCTCCCACCCTGTGCAAACCTGTGTAACCCATGCGATGTTACAAAAATGATGGTGTGAGGTGAAATCATGAAGATGTGGCTTCAACCTTGCATGTATTTGCTATAGCAAAGCCAGCTGCTGTGTCGTAAGGACACTTGAACAGCACTGTGACTTGGATGTGAGGGATCTCTGGTTATATATGTGGGGTCCTCCTACTCCGCCATCTTGCCGGCACCCCCTCCAGCGGCACCGTGGAGATGGGCACGCGGTGGGGAACGAGAGCTCCCTCCCTGTAGCTTGTCAGGCACGGGAAGGAACCGCCTGGAGGTACAGCCTATAGCCAGGTGAAGTCTTCTTGTATCCACAGCCAAAATGTTGACTGGGCCCCTCATAGGAGTCCGCGTCACTCCCAGATTCCAGACCACAGAAACAGCGTGAGATAACTTTCTTTCTTTCTTTTTTTTTTTTTACCATTTTTTTTACATTTTATCAGTGATCCAAGATTCATTGTTTATGCACCACACCCAGTGCTCCATGCAATACGTGCCCTCCTTAATACCCACCACCAGGCTCACCCATCCGTGAGTTTATTGCTTATTATTTGAATGCTTATCATTTGAGGCTACTAAGTTTTGGGCTGGTTTATATGCAGGAATCGATGACCATAACAGATACTCACTCGATTATTATTTTCCTCTGTGGTCCTGTGGTAGAACACAGTTCCTTTCCCCTGTTAGATACGAGACACGGAAAGTGCTGCCATGATGGAAACAACTTGAAAATAACTGTATGAATTATTCATCATTTAACAGCCTAAAGTGGCCACTTGCCTTAATGAACTGTTACATTACCCAAACTGTTACATTGTTCTGAGGAACTAGGAGTCTTATAAATAGAACAGAAATAGAATAATAGTCCCCTTGAAACATGTAGTGCAGCCTAGGAACAAAAATTACAATTTTTAGATTTTATCGTCCCTTTTCTTTTGAATGAAATGAGATTTAAGAAAAAAAAGAACATTGTTTTATTTAAACCAAAGGCTTTGGGATGGGAGAATAAAAAATCGGAAGCGTAATTAAGAATCTTATTCCTTCCCAGATTTAATTCAGGCACATTTAGCGAGTATTTATTGAACGCTCTTTGGAGTAGGATTTTGTGTCATGTGTTGCTGAGTGGTAAGACACCATTCTTGGCTCGTAAGTAGCTTATAAATATATGATTGGATAAATTGAGAATTTAGAGAATTGGAAAGTAGAAGGTTTTGATTATAAATCTGGGGACTTCAGGTCTAATTCTGGAAATAAGAGCTGTGGGATTGTTTCTTAGCATGAGTGTTTTGTGGTCAGGACACTTTCAGAAAAATTAGCCTGTCTCCAAGGGTCCGTTGGATGAGGAAGAGAAGAGGATTGAGATCTCAAGATGTCTGCAAAGATCATTCTGCTCGTCCCCCTTGTTGTATGTAAGGTGATCTGAGAAGGGAGCCCTTGGGCTCAGGTGCCATAAAGAGGGGACATGGGCTTCACTAGACAGATGGGCTTTTCGAGTCCAGCCTTTGCTCTCTTTCCACAGGAGCAATCCAGGAAAGCTGCCTCACCAGTCTTAGACTGTGTCCTCCTGCATGATAGGAACGCACAGGTGTTTGCTGTGCAAATACTGTTAAATACTGTCAGTTAAACGAGAAATTGTGAAGTGAATTGGGGTAAATCGGGAGGGGAGACGAACCGTGAGAGACTATGGACTCTGAGAAACAAACTGAGGGTTGAGGTGGGGAAGGGGGGATGGATGAGCCTGACGGTGGGTATTAAGGAGGGCACCTATTGTATGGAGCACTGGGTGTGGTGCATAAACAATGAATCTTGGGTCACTGATAAAATAAAATGTAAAAAAATGGTGAAAGAAAGAAAGAAAGAAAGAAAGAAAGAAGGAAAGAAGGAAAGAAGGAAAGAAGGAAAGAAGGAAAGAAGGAAAGAAGGAAAGGGAAAGGGAAGGAAAAAAAAAAGAAATGAAATTGTGAAGTCCCAGTACTTTTTTAAGGACAGAAATTCAAACCCAGTCTCTGCCGCCCTCTGGATCCTTACCATTCCCAGCACCCTTTGAAGGGTAGGGCCCAGAGCAGGTGTTGACTCGGCTAACTCACCTGGGAGCAGGGCTCTGGAGGGAGTTTGGAGCAGGTGAAGCCTCAGTCTCTCTGGCAGAGATTCCCAGCTGGAAAGTCAGATTTGCTTGTAACCTTCGGTTAGATTATGGGCATCTTCTCTTTTTCCAAAGTGTTCACCACTAACAGTAACAGCTAACAGTATGTGTGTTCCCTGTTTTTTTACTTTCCTTTCTCTAAATAAACAGTTGTTATGTCTGCAAATTAACAGGATCGTCGAACCACACATACCAGCGCCTGAACAAAACAGAATCCTCCTGTTCCATAAGTTGAACAAACCCATTTCCTTTGCTCGGCTTCCTACTGTAACCAAACATGGGATTCCCAGATCAAAAATTACTTCTCAACCTTGGTTCCACAATAATTAAAACTAAGTTAAAAAAAAAAAAGACCCAAACATTGTATGTGATTCTTTTAATCCAACCAGTTTTGAGGGCATACAGTATACACAGTGAAACAGTAGAAGCCGTGGTACATTCTTGGCCATTCCTGTTATTTTGTTGTGTGTTCCATCCACCTTTGTAGACTTAAAATTGACCTGCAAATTGCAGGCACATATGCATTGTGGTTTCAGTATTGAAAAGATCCAGAAATTCCTTTTAGGTGAAGTCATTTCCAGATAGAGCTGTCTGGCTGCCTCTGTTTGAGAATATATCTCTGTTTGAGATATATTTGATGCATTAATGTTCTGTGTACTTGTAAGGATTGCTTGCACAAACCATAGGGATTAGAGCTAAATACAAGAGATTACAACTAAGTGTGGATTTTTTTACACATTTATCATTTAATCAAGGTAATGTTTAATTTAACATTTGTCCTTCTTATCATCTAGCACCTTTTTAAATGGATACAGTAACACTAGGTGCTTTTGTACTATAATACGGTATACTTTTAGGTGCATAGTAATACTGTGCACTTTTATATTTCACATGTAATTAATTTACTGAAAGTTTTTGCCTGTAATTTATTTTTTCTCTTATCTTTTTTGAGGTAGAGTTGATTAGTAAAACTATACACTTGGGATATTTGTAAAAATCCCAAGTGTATATATCCAAGTATATATATTACTTGGGATATTTTTTAAAATCGCTGTAAACTGAGAATGAGAATCTAGGTTACATGTGTACACATCTGTTGATGTTTTGACATTTGTGTCCTGTCCTCTTTATTTTAGTGATTCTCCCCATCTCATGCTCCCCTCCCCCTTGTTTGGACATTCTGCTCTCCTGGAGTAAGAGTGCCTTCCGCACTGACCGAGGTTCTCTGACAGGATAGTCCAGCTCTGAACGGGAGCGTATGTATATAACAATCTACGTATATACAGTGTCGGAAACAGATTGGACCAAATTACTGGGAAGTAGGCCGATTCCCTGCAGCATTTTATGTCCCTTGCTTTTGCATGAGGTCGTCCTTGTGAAAACCTAGCCCGGCTCCCACTTCCCACGTTGCCGTCACGTTTGGTCCGCTGGTTTGGGGCCCTTCGGCACCCCATGACATCGTAAGCAGAGACCGTCGTTTTTGGTGTCCAGCGCTCTTCCTCAGTCAGATTCATTATTCCGTTCCCAGAATCTCTCACATTATTAAAGGGATTTATGCTGAAAGCAGTTTGATGTGATTTTTTCTTCGTATTACAGAAAATTTTAAAGGAGAATGTAAGTCCTTTTAATCCAGAAACAGAAATTGTATTGTCCGGGGCATAACTTCGTTTTGGTTGAGACACCGAAGTGTAAAACATATTTAAAACTTGTAATTAATGCCCCCTGCATGCTCAGGAATGGCATTGACCTTAGCTTGTTCCTGCTCCATCAGTCTGATCTTCTGTGCAATGGAGCAATTGCTGACTGATGGAGGATTGCGTGCCTTGCTACACAGAAAACATTTGCAATGGTTCCAGCACTTGGGAAATCCTCCATTATTTTCTTTTTCTTATTCTCTTTGTGGATTGTGTTCTTTGAAAAGGAAATTGCTATAGAGGTTTCAGATGAATATCTCATGATGACCTCTGTACCACTTTGCTGTGAAGTTTCTGATTCTTTGTTCATCCGTGCTAACGGTAGTTAGGCATGGCAGTTTTGATCTTTGTGTTTGAATTTGTTTTGTCACTTATAAATTTGACTCTGCTTCCACTGGACTGGTTTGCTATTGTTGTTACTGTTAATTTTAATTCTTTTTAATTCAAAATTTCAAGCACATATAAAAGTAAAAGAATAACATGATGAATGCCTGAGGTACCTATCACTCAACTTCAATAATTATAAAGTCTAGTCTTGTTCCTACGTAAGTCTGGAATGCATGTGCTCTATCTTGCCTCCTTTACCATCTGCATTATTTTTGGCAAGCCCCTGATTGCAGATGCTTTGCTCGTCCCCTTTGCTGTACTGTAAATTCGTTTAAGACAAAGCAAAGCATCACGTTTATTTACTTTCATACTTACATGTTTAAAACATAATTTTATCACCATTACATAATTTCCAGCATTTTTCCCCAATAAGAAATTGTTCGAGAATTTGGTCAAAAATTAATTTTAAAAGTTAGTAGACTAGAAGGAACAGTAAGCAATTTATTTTTGGAATTTGTAGCTTTTTTTTTTTTTTTTTTTTTTTTACCATGACCATTAACTCTTGTTTTCAGCCTTTTCCTAACTACATTTGATTTTGTGGTCTTGAACATCCTTAACCATTTGGAATTTAGTTGTGTGTAAATAGAACTTTTGGCATTAATCACTTGTCTCAGCTGACCTTGCTTGCAAAAGGGCCATGAAGGGTTCCCCTATTTGCTTTAATTATTGGGAACAGAGGAAAGTTCTGTACAACATATGTCTTAACTATTTTTATATTTTATGTATGTAACTACATATTCTTGGCTTTCTTAAATATCATCAATGTCTTTTCTTGCTTTGCATATTTAACAACTTAAAAGTTATCTTGTCTGAGATTTATATATTTCCAGTTTGGAGAGAGAGAGAGAGAAAGAGAGAGAGAGAGAGAGACTTCAGATGTTTAGAATTTAGAATCAAAGTATGCTGATGGTGACCGGGTTTTAAGGTATTCTTCTGTAGTGAGGGGAAACCAACTATAATGTTCTAATGTGAATCTAAGATTTTTTTTACTCTTCTCTCCCTGTTGTCAATATTTTGAATTGCTTCAACTCTCTTTTTTTAAGAGGTTTAATTTATGTACTGATGCATTTGCTTTCAAAGATAAAACATATTTCTATGGCCAGAAGAATAGGCTCTTTTTGGGTTCCGGACCAGCTGGATGGGTCTCCTCAGTCTAAGTAAGAGCTTGACTTTTAATTCTTCCTGAGCATCTTCTTTAGCTGTGTATTTATCAACATTAATCTACTGCCTCTTATAGGAGGCTATTATTTAAATAAGTTGCCATATCATACTTGGAAGAACAATATTGGAAGGCGTTGAGATGCTTATTTTTCTCAAATGCTCATAGTCCAACTATAATAGTCTACTATTAGATTATTCATTTAAGAGGTACGTTGATAATCCCTGATGGGGGTTTCATTTCCCTGCAGTTAGTGGACTCTGAACTTAAGCAGAAATACCCATTACATATTTATCAGGCACTTGCTGTGCTATCACAGTGTTGGGCGCAGGTAAGGGGACACGAAGATAAATCACTTTGTCCCTGCCTTCAGGGAGTTTGTGTTCTACCAGGGCAGAAAGGCATGGGGCTGTAATGGAAGGCAGAAGGGGTAGGCGACCAGATAAAATATAAGCTGCTTTGGATTCGGAGATTGAGGCGACCAAAGAGAGGGGATTTGTGAACCAGTATTTGAGTTGGGGCCTTCTCGAAGAAAAACAAAGCCAACAAAGTATGGAGGGGCCGTGCCGTGACTCACTGGAGTGACAGGGCATCAGGGGTCCCCTGTCTGCTCCTCCGCCTTGTCTGTCTGTCTTGGGCTCTTGTGCCTGCTTGTCTCACCTGAGCTGCTCTCTGTGTGCGCATTTTCCCATGTCCTCCCCCAAGCCAGCTGCTGCTTGCAGGCGCCTTGCTCCCTTCCCTGCAGGATTTGAGATCTCCACCATCTCTGATGATGACTTCTCCCAGCCGGGTGTTTTATCTGGCTAGAGCCTGTGTGTGTCAATTCAGAGCTCTTGAGGAAGAGAATGCGACTTAGTTTGCTTTCCTCGGACTCTAATTAGTTATAGGGACAGAGCTGCAGAGTTAAAACACGGCCACTAAGGAGGACTCCTTTGGAAGGCCGGGGGCTGGAGCACCACAGAGAGGGGAAGGGAGTTGGCAGCCTCCTGATAGCCTTCAACCAAAGATAATGAACATGGAAAACCATAGGAAGGCTCTGGGGTGCCAAATTGTGTTTCCTGCCCTTCGGGAAAGTGCATTCTCCCCTGGGAAGGCGGTGTACATGTGTCCTTAACCTGAATGTGAGGCCCACTGTGATAAATGCCTTAAAGCATTCCTGAAGTGGGAGAGAGGGATTCACGTTGCATTGCAGTGTGAATGGGGAGGGGGGTTGTCCACGACGCGGGGGGGCCTCATTGGCTTGGGCATCTGCAGCGTGCTGGGAGGGTCTTAAGGAGGAATGTGTTTAGAGCCCGCTGTAGTTTTTAGACAGCGATAGCTCTGGGTAGCTGTAATTTGGGAAGATTTGTAGGAACTGAGGACAGTGTACCATTCACGTAACTGACACAGACCTAGATTTGCTTCTGTTTTAAGAATTTATTAAGATAGCTAGAGTGACCTACATTTTTTTTTGATTAATCAAGAAAATAGTTGCTCGTATTTGGGGTTCACACAGGAAACGTTTCAGAAAAGAAAGAGGCCGTATAAAAATTCACTTGCTAATCCTGCACTAGCAAATTATTAGTCATGCTTGTCGTCTTAGTAATACACGTGTCACCTGTGTTGGAAAGTAGCACATTGCCGAAGGAGCTCAGCTATCTTTATTTTTTTATGTTAAGATCTGAGATGCTGCAAAGAAAATGTGAAACACTGAACTGATGCTTCTAATGACTCGTGGTGAAAAGTCAGGGACTTCACTAGCCACGAGCATCTTGGCGGGTCTCGTTATTTTCATTTTTATTCTTGCCTAAACCTATGAGCTGTGCTATTTTTTTAACATCAGACACTTGTCTCATAACATAAAAATGGTTGTCTCTGGTCACCTCCTGGAGCAGCTTAATAAAAAACGAGGTGTCTAGGACTTGAATTTTTAGTCAGAAACTTTAACGTGTTTTTTTCATTGTGTCGTTTTGTTTTTGTTTCTGAGCTGGGGCTTGTGTGCGCCTGTGGACTCCCTGGGACTTTCTCTGTACTTCCAAAGAAATTCTGTTACTTGTCTTGTTGATGTTCCACCCTCTTCTTAAATAAACCTGATTTTAGAACAGCAAAATTTTATGATCTTTGGTGGATCCAAACCCATAAGTCCTTGTCTCTGAAAAATAGGTAAATCAGGTTCGGGGTACTGCCACCAGCTGTGCATAGCATTTCTGCAGGTTCACAGCTTCTGATCTCCTCATCCACCTGCATATTAACAGCCGACATCGTCGGTGTTCTGGAGAGAGAAGGTCAAGCACGGGGAAGAGGTCAAATGCTCTAAGATCTCGTGGTGGGAACTGGAAGTAAATTCTGTGTCCCGCGAATCACTTTCTGTAGCTGTGGTGGTCTTGGGGAAAAGCCTTGTTTTCACTGATTTAAACTTGTCAGCATGCAGTTCTGTCTGCTAGAAAATTCCCAACTGACTAAGTTACGGCTCTGTTGCCCCAACATTACTATCAGAAACTGAAGATGGTTTCAGCGTGAACAAGAGAGCCTTCCTTTCCTGCTTATCAGTTTGTACCCTGCAAATGGTTGTTTTTGTTTGTTTATTGTTTGGTTTTGGCTTGCAATTAAAAAAAAAAAATGTGACTTGTCTGTGCCTGCCACAGGGCTTACAGAAAACTGAAAGCTCCTGAGAATGTTCTCAGCAGGGTAGTATTTCTGTGAAGAGGCTGCTAGAACCCCTTAAGAAAAATGGAATAACTCACACTTTAAGGCACATAAAGTCATGTCCCTCAGGGCAAACTCTCCAGTGTCACGGAGTTTATGACTCACGAGTGGTGTAGTTTTGTGATCTAATAAACAAGGAAAGGTGGCGGGAGAATTATATTCCTGTACAAAGAGCCACTTCACCTTTCATTCTATGGAAGAAAGCCATGGGGATATTAAATTTTTAGTGGCATTTTCAAGTTGAGCATTATCCGTGACCGAAATGCACTCAGCAAGGTGTTACGGTTCTTGCGAACAAAAAAAAAAAATAAAGGGAGGGTAGCTGTTTCCATTTAGAGCTACGTTAACTGGCCTTGCTTTTGAAGAGTAACTTTCTTGGTACCCATCCCAGGATTCTGATTCAGATATCCTGATTTGTGTGTTCTTATGGCATATACGTCTCCCACTGGATTTATCCCACCTACACTAATCCAGGCCTGATTATTTTTAAAATTTTTTTAAAAATAGACTTTATGGGACACCTGGATATTTTGGTTAAGCATCTGCTTTTGGCTCAGGTCTTGATCCCAGGGTCCTGGATTGGAACCCCACATCAGGCTCTTTGCTCAGCGGGGAGTCTCTATCTCCCTCTCTCTCTGTTGCTCCCCCTGCTTGTACTCTCGCTCGCTGTCAAATAAATAAATAAAATCTTTATTAAAAGATAGACATTATTTTTTAGAGCAATTTTAAGTGCACAACAAAACCGAGGAAGTGGCACCAGGATTTCTTATATATCCCCTGTCCCTTCCCCCCCCCAGCTCCTGTCCAGCCTCCCCCATTATCAGCACCCCCACCACAGCAGTACATTTGTTCCACCTGATGAATTGACACTGACCTCATAATCAGCCAGTGTCCTTAGTTCATGTGTTAGCTCTTGGTGGTGTACAAGCTACAGGTTTGGACAAATGTATAATGACCACATTCACTATCACAGTATCCTAGAATGACGTCATGGCACTAAAAATCCTGTGTGCTCCTCCTGTTCATCCCTCCCTCCTGCTCACTCCTGGTAGCCACTAATTGTTTTACTGTGTCCATGGTTTTGCCTTTCCCAGAATGTCATAACGTTGGAATCGTACAGCATGGAGTCTCTTCAGATTGGCCTCTTTCCCTTGGTCATGTGCACCTAAGCTTCTTCCATGTCTCCTCCTGGCTTGGTGGTTCCTTTCTTTTTGGCGCTGGATAATCCACTGTTGGGATGGACCAGCTTTTATCTGTTTTCAGTGCTTAATTTTTTTTTAACTGATATATCTCAGGGCTGGGTGAGGTGAATGAGGCACTCAGGAATCAAAGAATATTTTAATACAGTATTTAAAGAATCAGAATTAATGCCCCCAAACCCACAATGAATAAAATATCAACAGTTTAAGTAAAGCCCGATCTGTTAGCAATGTTCTCCCTATCCATAGCCCACACTGCGGATGCCGTTTTCTTGCTCGGAAACCTGCTTCTCCCTCACAAGCATTGCTTCCCCTGAAGCCTCTGCTGGTAGAAGTTCTTTCCTCACAGGCCTGCTAGCGTCGTGCCTCCTTCCTCCTCATCTTCACTTCCCAGCCATTCTTCCCCCTCCTCCCTAAAACATCACTGGTGCCAGCTGTGAGGTACCTGCTCCTCAGCTGGGGCACCTGGCTCTTCTGTCTTTTGGGAGCCTGGAGACCTCTCTCCACCTCAGCGGTATTACCCCTCCATCTTCGAAGGGTTTAGCTCTTGGCTTTCTGTCACCAAAACAATGCCAACCTCAGAGATCCTTCCGAGATGCCGGTTTCCCAGTTCCATGACGATTCCTTCCACCAGGGATCTTGCTGCTATCATTGTTCCTCATTAGCCATTCCCTCCCCTGGCTGTATTTTACTCCTTGAAATTGCCAATGATGTAACTCCTCCGAAATCTTGCATTTCAGCTCTCCAATGCCCCAAGTACCACTTGTAACCACCTCACTTTCTTTGGTGCCTTTATGCCGAAATTCTGTAGCCCACACCGGGACTCATTGATACTACAGTCTTAAACCTTGTATCCCACCTTCCTATTCCCACTTAAGATTTTAGAGTCTATCACTACAACCATTCCCTTGCTTACAGCCTCAATTCCCTTGGGCTTGTCTCTCTTTGTTGTCTTTATTTGGCACACAGCAACCCTAGTGAAGTACAAGGTTTAGGCAAGGGAAAGCATAGTTGAGAAGTACATTTTTATGTTTATTTTTTTCTTTCACATCCCTACTCATAATTATTAAGAGAAGTGATTTGGTTTTGGACAAATATATTTTATATGTTGATCTAGTTTCACATTTCATTCCGAGTGCTTAGTAAGCACTGTGCGCTACTGAGATCCATAATCAAAGCAAAGAGCTGTAGTTAGTTATCAAGGGAAGAGATTCATGAATGTGGTTCTTTATCTAAATGACACCCATGAAAACTGTTTGACAAATTTTTTTCTTAATGTTTTATTTATTTATTTATTTATTTAATTTATTTATTTGAGAGAGAAAGAGAGAACAAGCAGGGGGAAGCAGCAAAAGCAGAGGGCGAAGCAGGCTCCGTCCTGAGCAGGGAGCCCGATAATGGGGGCTTGATCCCAGGACGCTGGGATCATGGCCTGAGCTGAAGGCAGATGCTTAACCGACTGAGCCACTGAGGTGCCCCAACAAATGATTCTTATATAAATTACTTTGAGTAAAGAGAAGGTTTTTATATGAAAAGCTGCTGTGTCCTGTATGTGTCATATCCTGTATGTAAAATGTTTGCTTAGTAAAATAGGGCTGGGTTAGATTTAAGTAATGGTAATATCCCCAGGGGTACCTACTGTAACATTTATTTAGGACATTAGAGAATATCAACCTCACACCAGTTAATTTTGCATTAAGATGACCTTATACTTATAAGAGAGACCCCCTCCCTGTTTCTATTTTATTTCCCCCTGGGGGGGAAAATAATATTTTAAGCCTGAGTGGGTACAATAAAATCAAAGTCATATCGTTTAATACTTTAGATGGGATGATTAGGTTTTTGTCACCTGCATCGTTTTCTTTCCCTGGAATTTCTTAAGCTTGATCGGAGTTAGAGCAGCAGGAAAGCTGCGAGATTGCAGTGCCTGAGAATAACAGCCGTGGTTGATGAGGAGCGTGCGCACGCCGGCCTCTGCCACTAGTCACGATTTCCGTTTTTGTGTGCTCTCCCAGGTCTACCCTGAACTGCAGATCACCAACGTGGTGGAAGCCAACCAACCAGTGACCATCCAGAACTGGTGCAAGAGGGGCCGCAAGCAGTGCAAGACCCACGCCCACATCGTGATCCCCTACCGCTGCTTAGGTGAGCGGGCGGGCTGCAGGTG
>LNAC01000117.1:3397789-3433730 GCA_002007465.1 Ailurus styani
GGGGGGGCGGTGGGGTGGGGGGGAGGCGCATGCTTGTTGCTGTGGTCTTTAGGGATGGAGAGGAAGGATGCAATCATTAGATCAGATAGGCCTTTCTTTCCGCCACTCTGTACTGGACTGTATTTTGGACTCTGGAGGTATCCTGTGTTCTGACAGTGCTGGAGCAGTATTTTGGAGCTTTTTGCCTCAGAATGACTTTGCGTGAAATGTTTATGAAAATTAAGGATTCTTCGACCGATTCGGTAAGGGCTAAATGAAAAAGCCTGGGGATGGGGTCCAGGAGTCCTCATTTTACCAAATCCCATAAGTGATTCTCATGCACATTAACTGTCTAGACTTGGAGAACTAGGGCCTTGTGTGTTTTCTCCTGTAGACTTCATACAAGAGAGAACCTAAAGTGAAGCTCTTCCATTCCACTAATTTCTTCAGAATCTCTTTCCTGAAACAACCGATTACTCCTCCTGCAGTAGTTGGGACTAGAGTTGGGGAATTCTTTTCTGCTTATATCAAATGAAGGAAGCAGTTAGATCACTAAGGTTTAAATGTGTGTTTCTCTCACTAACCTCAAATTTTACTTCCACTTTTGATTTGAAAAACTAAGCTGTTCAGTCTGATACTATACTTTTTCCTCTGGAAACTGCCATACTCCATATTTAATCTGACTTGGTAAATAGTCTCTTTCTAGTTGATATTTTTATGTAACCAGACAGTGTGGAAATCAGCATTTGGTCTGATAGCTTGCATGGTTGTAAATAAGGACTTCGAGATCTCTATAGGGGGACTGTGGACAAATATTGATATACATTCCAGTGACTTCTTGTAAAAACTAAAAGGGATCATTTTTAGAAAGTTCCAACAGCAAAATTGGGATAACTGTTGAAGATTCTGAAGATCTCTATGATATATAATATTTGCTTAAATGTGAATGCAGTAACGGCACATGTACTGATTACTGTTCGTGCATGTCCGTAATTTAAGACATTAATGGAAAACACTGGCCATTAGAATGAAGTTTTCATCTGGTTTTACTACTCACAATGGAAGGGATGAGGAGAGTGTAGAAAACCAGATTCCTAAACATTTGATAATTCAATAGTTCCCTTGTTCCTCCTTCCTTATTCTTAAATACTTTACAAGGCCTCTAACCCTTTTCTGTCTAACGGGTTAAAAACTGAAGATTTAATAAGATGAAGATAAGCAATGTTTAAATATAGAGGTCAGCTGTCTCCAGAAACTGTGTATTTCAAACCAATTTAGTTATTACGCCAAGAGACCATTTAATTCAGTGTATGTTAGGAAGTAGATCATGAACCATTTATAATTAGGTGGGCCGGGTCTTGTTAATGATCTGTTTCTTTTGGTTCTCACCCATTCTGTGGAATGTTTTAGATACATTTTGTTTAGGATATAAGCTCACTGGGAACCAGGTGGTAGGTCTTTAGATGAGCATCATTGCTGAAGACACCTGATAGGTCACTCACAACTACACCTGTTTCAGACGTGAACATGTATCATTTTTCTTAAGATCTTCCCACTTCATAGCTATTCAGAAGTGTCAGAATTGACTAAACGATAGAATCCACATTATGATTACAGTTCACCACAATAGCGCCACTTAGTTGTGGCAAATTTCCTTTGACTCCAAATTTCTTGTGACCCTAAATTGATTGTCTCCTCCTTCCCAGCTGTTCTCCTTGCCCTACTCCGTGCCCTGCCCCAAGGAAGAGTGAATTGAAACTCCAAGGGAAAAAATACTGTCAAAAGGAAGAAAAGATGTATGAAATGTCTTCAGATCTAAAGATGCAGTCAGAAGAGTTTATGATAATGCAGTGATTAACTCTCAAAGTGTTTTTATTGTGATAAAGCGCGTTATACACCAAGGAGGAAGTTTCCTTCTAAGTGGTCTCACTTCACAAGCACAAATA
This sequence comes from Ailurus styani, assembly GCA_002007465.1. Lineage (NCBI taxonomy): Eukaryota > Metazoa > Chordata > Mammalia > Carnivora > Ailuridae > Ailurus > Ailurus styani. The sequence continues at coordinate 3,399,715 of LNAC01000117.1, forward strand.
CTAAGAGTCGGTGAAGGAGGATATCTTGCTGTACCTGGCACAGGAGTGTGTGGCAGAATTAGGACCGAAGTCCAGGACCTTTCAATACAGTGTTATGGTCATAACAAAAATTATTTTGGAGCTAATAACCAGCTGATTTACCAAATCAGATCATAAAGGAAAGAAAGGCTGTGAATGGGAGGCAATCAATAACAGTTTTTTTTAAAGTCACAACCCACATTGTGTTCATAAAGGAGACAGTTGTGACTCTGGCACGGGATCAGTCTCCACGTGATAATGTTTTCTACTTGATGGTAGTAATAAGCAGCATTCTTACATATGACTTGCTGCTTGAACAAAGAATTCGTGTTTAGCATTCATGTAAGTACCCTTCAAAGTCTATGGCTATATCCAAGCTTATCCTTTAGACAAAAGACATGATTTTATTGGAGGTAATTCTCAGAAAGGAGCTACCTAGAAAACACAGCACAATTGTCTTAAACGTGAAGCATATTAAAACCCAAAACAGCTTCAGGAGAGAAAAATGCCTGTCATGCTTAGCATGCACCCTTCCTGACCTTTCTATCACATGCAGGATCAGTGGTGCACTGTGTTATTTTTCTTCAGATCGTGTATTTGTCTTGGGCATACTTGCTCTGCAGTATCTTGCATTCCTTGTCTGGATGGGGAAAGTGTATGAGGTTGCCGTTGACACTTTCCTTCCATGGGGTGGGCGATTTCCCTTGAGAGTGAGTTGGCTTTCTCTTTTCATCCTTTGCATTTGATTGTGCTTCTGGAACCAGAATGTAAGATTGCTCTTCATCATATGAACATTTCATTAATTATCTCATGTGGAATTAGTAAGCACATCGTTTTCATTACCCAAGGAGAATATTTTCTTTGCAAAGACTTCAGGCCCTTTCCACTGGAACGACTACTCTACCTGGTGTAATAGACATAGCACTGAAACTAATGCTGGTCTACACTTGGTTCTGTCTGGTCTAGGGAGGGTGCATTGCCAAAGACAAATTACTGTTGATTTCTGGGGGCAGAAGTGGGTTAATAGCTTACTCCAGTAGAATTAGAAATTAAAGAATTGCCTCCTTACGTGTCATTCTGTTTCATTTCATATCCAAGGCTTTCCAAACATACAAGTAGTAATGACCAGGAAACTATTCAGACATGGTCAGGTGAGAAATTGAAGGTATTTGATTCATCTCAAGTTTGAATTTTATTGCTTTAGTAAAGTTTTAAGACAGTCATACCTTGTCTTTTGGTGGCTCCTGTTGTGCGAATTATCTACAACTATCTTAATCTTCTTGATATTTGGATATTCTGACAGGTAATGTACCAGAGTAGTTTTTTGGATTTATGCTGAACGACAGTTTCCTTGAGACACATCATACAGCAGAACAATATCCAAGAATGTTACCTGAGACTCCCCTAATTTTAAGAATGGGGCTGGGTGGGGGGAAACTTTTTTTTTTTTTTTAATTTATTTGACAGAGAGAGAGAGAGAGATCACAAGTAGGCAGAGAGGCAGGCAGAGAGAAGGAAGCAGGCTCCTTGCCGAGCAGGGAGCCCAATGCGGGCCTTGATCCCAGCACCCTGAGATCATGACCTGAGCTGAAGGCAGAGGCTTTAACCCACTGAGCCACCCAGGCGCCCGGGGAAAACGNTGAGATCATGACCTGAGCTGAAGGCAGAGGCTTTAACCCACTGAGCCACCCAGGCACCCGGGGAAAACATTTATATCACAGACACTAGGATCTTGTAAATACTGGCGCACTAATGCAGTCAGTACCCGTGGCTCCTCCCCTGTTCATTGACCTCTGCAGTCCGTCAGTACAACCGCTTATGAAGCCCTGGGAGGTCGTGTGCTGGGTTATATACATACAGTCTGTGGGAATGATGCTTGATGAGCCCGGCTTCTGCACACCAGAGGGCTACGAATTCTTGAATGTCCTCTGTTTTTAAGGATTGTCTCCATCATGCTGTCATAAGGAATGGCCAGAATCCCTGGACATTTCTTCATCAGGGAAGGCTAATCACTGTTCCTGGAGAGATATCAGACTCCTTTTTATGTGATCTTTTGTGTGGGACCAACAAACGTTCCAAGCGTGTCATACTTCCAAGCCAGTACATAGTCTGATTCTCAATAATATAAAAGAATATATGCATGGAAAAGAAATCTCACCAGTGTTTATTTACAAAGAGTGGGACTACAGGTGACTTTGATTTTATTTGTTTGTTAATTTCTTAGAATTGTTTTTTTAAGATTTTATTTATTTGACAGAGAGAGAGAGAGAGAGAGAGATCACAAATAGGCAGAGAGACAGGCAGAGAGAGGAGGAAGCAGGCTCCCAGCCGAGCAGGGAGCCCGATGCAGGACTCGATCCCAGGACCCTCAGATCATGACCTGAGCTGAAGGCTGAGGCTTTAACCCACTGAGCCACCCATGCGCCCGAGTGTTTGTTAATTTCTGTAATAAGTGAGTTTTATCAGGAAAAGGTGGACAGTGAAATCAGCACATAAAATGTCATATCTGTCAACAGGTAGTGATAGTTGAAAAAGAAGTCAAAGGCTTGAAAGAGTGCACAGAATAATTGTTTTATCTACTGCTGGTTGTACCTTATAAGCTTTATATGGTAGTAGTAACTTCTGTGGGAAATTTTTTTAGTTTTAGAAGTACCGTGCTGCCAAATTAAAAGAAAATGTCTCCATTCTTATCTTCGACCACATATAAGCAGCCTTCATCATTACTAATTCTTCAGAAAGGGCTCTGATCTTGTTTTTTGTTTGTTTTCCCTCCAAATTTATATATGGGAGCTACATTTCTTTCAGAGCAGATTGTTGAATGGGAAGAAATTACATTTTCCCTGTAGTTTGCTTCAGAGTGGGGAAGGACATTGGGTTAAGTAGGAGAAGGTACAGGAATGATTTCCTTCTGGTGGGTTATCCACTGAGACCAGTGGTCTCCCTCCCCTCTCTGCCGACTCCCCATTGGTGCTAATTATATTGGCTCCAGATAGAGCTGAAAACATTGATTTTTTTTTTAATAAATCAAATTTTGAAAAGAAACAATTAGTGGTCTCTGTTGTCTCCAACTCTAATTTAGTTTCATCTCCTTGTTTTAATTATTGTACCTGCTGTTCTGTCTTCTTTCTGGAACTTTTAACAACATGTGTTTTGTCTGGGACGAGAGCTAGGATCGCATGAATGATTTACATAGTTAGATCTTTAATTTTTTGTCTTTTTTTTTTAACTGGAGATAATATTCAAGAGTCATTAAGTAGCAACAGTTATTATAAAGGAAAACAACAAATTTTGAAAATCTCCTGCGATGCCCTGTGGGGTGCTCTATTGTCGCTGCTTTATTAAAACACAAAATTCACTGATGCAGGTCCCAGATGATTGGCACGGAAAAGAAATCTGTTTATTTGCAGTGGTACTGTTCCAGTGATTCTCAGTGATGCACTAAGTGAATAGTGCGGGTTAATGGGAATTTTCCTTTGTAGGACATGCTAAGAATTGTAACTGTGCACTTAAATTTCTCTGATTACAAAAGTAATACATGTTCATTGTTCCAAGTTGAGAAAAGGCAACCACAACCAAGAAATAACAACTTGCTTTCAGTCTGTATTTTTTTGTATATAGTTTGGTTTTAGTATTTTTCACAGTTTCATAATTCTTCTTTCTTGTTTTGTGAACTTTTTTCACCTCACATTTTTATACTACATTATTTATCATAAAATTAAATGATCTTGGAAAACACAGTTTTTAAACTAACCTTATACCAGACCCTATAATGTATCTGTTCCTTACTTTTGGTGATTTAGTTGTTTCCTTTATTTTGTGGTGGTGGTGGTTGTAAATGGTGCCATGAACATCATGGTAAATACATTGCAGTCATTTGTTTTCTTTTTGTAATCAGTTCTTGGCTGAATGTTTTGCAAATCTTGTAGTCACTTTAATAAAATACATATGTGCTATTATATATGAAGATAAGAAGGAAATTTTTAATACTGATTTATGATTCTGAGTTTAAAGATACTCCATTAAGCTTTTTTGTTGTTGTTGATAGTTTAAAAATCTGATTTCTATTATTTGTTAGTAATAAAAGGGGACTATTTAAAATAATGTTTTCTCTAAATTCCAGCTTGAGAAAGTCAATGGACTATTCACAGAGAAATAAATCCTATAAAAATGACTAATAAAAAGTATAATTAATATATTCATTTGTAGGTATCCACGACCTGTGTGTATAGCCAAGAAGATAGTTAAAACGTGGTCCCTCCTCTTTTACAGGTTATAGTTTAGGAATGGGTATGGGGAATTTCAGCTGAGAAACAAAAAAAATTTAGCAGGAGATAGCATTTAAGCCAAAATTTCAAGGACTGGGGCAAGCATGAAGGGTATCTTAATTTTGGGATTTAGACAAAGGATTAGTAAAAATCCTGAAGGTAGGACTCTACAGAGTATGTATAGAGCATGGTCTACTATTTCAGGAAGAATGGTAATTGATCATGATTAAAGGTAGTGGTTTTTAAAAGGCATCGCTGTTTTCATTCGTTCATTTCATTCATTTTTTAAATACTATTATGATATTTTTAGCTTAAATTTACATCTAAACAATTATTTTCAGGCTGTTATTGAATATATACCCGTTTTATGTATACCCATGATACTTTTGCTTTTGGCAACTAAGGTTGGAATTTTTGAGAGTAGGTCATTTTTTTTTTTAAGCTAATAATTCAGTCATAAGAAAGGGTGAATAGTTACTCAGGCACATCCTGCTATTCTGGTTATTCATGTTTTGCCATTTCTTGGTATGAAATACCAGCACTGTTTGAGTTAGGCTACTAATTGTATATGCTCATTGTGGCTCTCCAAGAGATACTGGAATATGAAAATCAAAAAATTGAGTTTATTATGGCTTATTCATATGAGTGAGTTACAGCCCCTGTATTTACTGTCATCTTTTATAGTGAACAGCTAACCTCATGAAAAGCGTATTCTGTGTTTAATTTCTTTTTGATACTGCTATTTAACTGTTTTTCGTATATGGAGACTGGCAGACGCTGGCATCCAAGAAGTAAAAAACTTTACATGTAGTTTAAATTTCACAAACTCACATTGTCCCCTGTGTTATTTTAAAAAAGACAAAAATGCCTTTAGATATAATAATACATCAGCTGAATATAATGGATTATGTTATTTTGAGTTTTTTCAGTTTCTGCCTCAGACTACTTGGTTGCTACTGTCCTACCAGATCTGAGGGTCTGAACCATTTACTTTTCTGTGTCAACCAGAAAACAGCTGCTTCCTAGTTACATCTGCATAATTCAGTCTTGGAAATCACGAGTTTGTTGTTTTAACATAAATTTAATATGAGGAACCATAATGTTTCCAGCTAGCCTCAGACTGTTTCCAACTAGCCTTTTGTCCTGGAATTTTCTGTCTTCCTGATGTAAATGATTACAAGTGATTATGGTCAGGAATCAAGAAGGAAATTGACTTTCATCCAAAAGTTCTCTTTTCACTCTGGTAACTTGTGGACACCTTTCTCAGGTGGCATGGCTTGGGTCACTTCCTACAGCGTCACTCTCTCTAGCAGAGAAAGGACACTGACTTCCCCTTTTGTCTTTAGAACTCAGTTCTCATCATTGTATTTCCCAAGATAAATAACACACTTGAGATCATCCCGTCTTGATTTTGCTTACTGTTCTAGCCACTAAATAACTTTCCAAAATGCTGTAGTAAAAAATACGATTTGTGTATAACAAAACTTGTGCAAAATTTGGGGGAACTTAGGGCTCCATGTTCTGTGCCACGTGAATAATTGTAAAAGAAGACAAATATAAAACGTAAAAGGGAACAATTTAGAATGGTGTGGATAGCTCTGATTACGGTTCTTGGGACAGGAAAGTGGCTTAAACCCAGCATAAAAAATGGAACTCACTGAATTAACTTAGACCCTCACCATGAAATCCCAGTTTTCCTTATATTTTAATTAGTGGATTACAATTAAAAAATGATATAAACCATATTAGACATAGATTTAATACCATCACGAATAGTAGGGAATGTTTTCTAAAAAGATTTATTATTTATTTTAGAGAGTGAGCACAAGAGCAGGGATGGGAGGGGCAGAAGGGGAGAAAGAGAGAGCATCCCCAAGAAGGCTCCCCACTGAGTGCAGACCCAAAAGCAAGGCTTGATCCCAGAACCCTGAGACCACGACCTGAATGGAAATCAAGAGTTGGTTGCTCAACCCACTGAGCCACCCAGGCGCCCCACTGACAGGATATTTCTGGTGTATTTCTTCCCTAGGAAAAGAACTAAAAAATGCTTTTTTGTGGGCTTCTGGGTTTTTCAGTTTTAATACTGTGTATGAGGTACAGCTTATTTTTGTAATATCTCTAAATAGTACCCATTAAAGTATACCTGTTTATTCATTGTGAAGGGAAGAGTTAATTATATCAAGAATACTGAAGTAAAATTAAGGAAAATGATTTCTCTCAAATATTTCAGTGCATTTTTCTAAAAGGTAATTTGGTGTTTGTACTCAATGAAAGGATTGACCGAAAAGCATTGAGGAAAAAAGTATGCTCTTTTTTAACAGTTACACACACACACACAAAGCATCATGATTGTAAGAAGTGACATAAAGATGACAGTGAATCTAAAGCCTGACTTAAGATGTACTTCAATTTCAGTGTCAAGGGATCTTATGAAATATTTAAATTTTAGTACTTGACCCAGAAAGCTCTCAGTATTTGTTTTACTGTAGAGTCTAGGGGTAAGTTCTCTTAATCTGAATGGCTTCATTAAACGTTCCCTCTTTTCCATATCCCTTGATAAATTTTAGTTCATGCTGGAGATACATTCTAGGAGTCTTATTTTGCTCTTGTTTCTCCCATCCCCCTCTTTCCTGCCTGTGAGTCTCAGGCTTCAGCTTTGAAACCTGATGGTAAAGGGAAGTCCCATGGCAACAGCTGCTGGGCAGTGGGAGAGCAGCCAGCCCAGACTGGAGAAGAATGGGAAGGTCCCTGGTGGGGAGGAGGTCTCCAGCCATAAAAATGGCACTGATGCATTACCTGACCAGCTTGCCTGTGCTTAGAGTGGTCGCAGAACATTGTTGGAGACTTTGGAAGAGGTGCAAACCTGAAGGATGCACAGAAAATAAAGCAAATTTCAAAATGGAGGCAAGTGTTAACATCAGAAAAAGAAAACCCAGAAGGTGAAAAGTAGCAAGGTTGTAACATCAAAAGAAAGAATACATCATCATTGCCCAGGGGCTGGGCTCAGGTGTGAAATTTCACTGTCACAGTGAGAAGACGACCTACAATGGAAAAATCAAGAAAAACAGCTGTTTCAGAACAGAATTCTGAAATGGGGAGAGGGGAAGAGTTGGTAGAAGTGACCCCTAAATGAGATGGCAATGGTTTTTATTACCTCTTCCTGCTATGGAGAAATTAATCAGGTAGGTCTGTGGCAGGAAGAAGGCGAATTTAAGGCTCCCAGGCAGTTTTTCTAATGTAGGAAATTTCTTTTAAAATTAAAAGTTGCAAGTCATATTACTGTTAGAGGGGTGTCGTTATTTGACTGTCTAAACTTTGAGGTGGATAAAGTTAAACTCTGGTTTAATAGCTGATCTTCTTATGTGGTATATATCGACTTTACGAGATGTTTGCTTTTCCTTGGGTATAATTTATGACTGTACATAAATAAAATCACCTTTCTACCTGTTCTGCAGAATGTAGGGCAGAATGTCGTGACATTAGATCTTGCAGAGATTGTATTTGTGATCCTTTTCACTCTGGAAACATGCTGATCTTCTCTAATTTAGTTACATGTATTTGATCATGTTGAGGGACCAAACTCAACATGATCAAAACTAACCTCCTCTGCCCTGCAAGTTTTCCCCTTACCACAAATCTGTTTAAATTTCCAGCCCTAATTAAGCAGCCACTTCATGACCAGATAGTATGAACTTTCTGTGTAAGGAGGCTGAGGGATTGGTGTAAAAACAGGAGTTAGGGAGATGGTGGTTGTGTGAGCTGAAGCACATGATAGAAGTTTCTCCAGAGAGAGGCATCCTGAGGCATATGTAGAGACAATGAAGACACGTGAATTAGCAAACGTGTATGGGAAGGTCCCAAGGACAGTAGTTGTGTTGATAGTATTGGTACTTAACGTTGGAAAATTAGAACAGAAGTAAGGTAGTTAATTATTTAAGTTTGGGATAGCACAGAAATCACCTTTTTTATTTGGGAGGACATGAAATTTATCTGACTGTTTTATGTGGTGTCTGGAAACATATCTCACGTTCATCGTGGTTTTATTTCTCTTGCATATGTCATTGATATGCTAAAATCACCTACGAGCTATACCCATTTTCTTGGTGCTTGTTACAGTGTACATTCCGTGCGTCAGAGTAAATCCTTTCATTCTATCAGTTCTTTTAAAAGGTGATACAGTTGGAGTAGGAAAAAAAAAAAACCCTGCTTCTACTCTGGAGTAATATTTCCATAAACTGTAGTAACCTGGCAATATAGCTTCTCATTATCTTTCAGATTTTGCTGGCAAACCCATAGGAGGGTAATAGGTTGGAAGAAAGTATTGCAGCTAGTGGATTTGATGGCTGGATGGGGCAAAGAATAACTGTAGAGCTTTGCTGGGGATAAAAGGTACGTGGAGCTAAAGACGAAGAATGTTTTCTCTTAGTGACCATAAATTCGGAAAAAATTGGTTTTTTGCCTGGAATGTAAACTCTGCAGCAGTTGGGACTTCTGCTTCATTCACTGAACTATCTATCCCCCAGGGCTTTGAGGGTGTCCTGGCACAGTGTAGGTACTTAGGAGGTGCGTATAGAATGCATGAATGAACGGAGGATTTAGTGTGAATATTGAGAAAAGGAAGGAAAAGTTAAAGGAGTAGTAAGTAGCCCAAACACGAGGCAAGGAAAGGGCATAAAGTATCAATTTCACATGCCTAAGAGAATCTCTGCGGTTTTAGTAAATGTCAGTTTCTCTGTTTTACCCAGTATTGATCAACAGAGGAAAGGCAGGTTTTATTTAACAACCAAAAAGTCAACATAGGAATCTCTGATTAGGAAGAAACCAAGTTTTTTGGGGGGGGATCCAGATAAAAGTACGTTAAATGCTTGTCTCTAGGAGATGGGGTCTAACCTGTTCTCCACGAGTCTGGTTTAAAGCCAACGTGTGTCAGAGGCCTCTGTGTTCAGAGAGAAAGCAAACCATTTAGATGAGTTCATGATAGTTTCATTATCCTTGGCTTTTAATTCTAATGATAAAGGTTTGTTTTACCAGAAACCCACTTCTCAATATCATTTATAAGGGTGATGGGTTTTAGAAACTTCTTTCAGATTCTCGTGTTGTACCTTAAGAGTGAGGGTCATATTTTTGACATTAAAATTTGGGGTCATCCTATTGGTTTATTGATTAGGTACATGCATTTTCAAGAATGTGTCTCCTAGCTGACATTCCCCTAAACCATACCCTTCAGTATTAACTAGTTTGCTAAGAATATGGTGTACACCCTGTGTGTGTGTCTATCCTAAAGGTTTGGCTGTCACTGAAGATCCCCCTTCTTAACGGTCTGGTGTCTTCATCAGCTCAGAGTTTCAAGATTTCTATGAGTGGGTCATCTGGCTCCCTCTTCTTGTTTTCCTGAGAAGTTAGAATTGTCAGTCAGGGGCTATGATATTCTGTATTCTCTAAGTGTATTTAATACACTAGGGACTCATGTTCAGTGTGCCAAGAAGTTGTGCCATTTAAACAATTTGAGCTTATTTCTCTTTTTCCACCTTTGTTCTCATTTTAAGTCCTTAGAATTCTCAATTGAGTCTAAACTCATGGGAACCAATGCACATATGTGTTCTTCAGTAGATTTTTTTTTAACTGTGTTTTCTATTATCTTTGACTTTGTAAGGACTTTTGTACTAGACCCTTCATTCACTTCATATGTCAGTAATTTTTAGCCTCCTCATGTTTCCCTATTCGTCGGAGACCCCTGGGCCCTCACATTAGTTACTTGACCCCACAAATTTTTTCTTTATAAGATTTTATTTATTTATCTTAGAGAGAGAATGGGAGAGAGTGGGTGGGAGGAGGGGCAGAGGAAGAGGGAGAGAGAATCTCAAGCAGACTCCACACTGAGTGTGGAGCTCAATGTGGGGCTTGATCCCAGGACCCTGTGATCATGCCCTGAGCAGAAACCAGAAGTTGGATGCCTAACCAGCTGAGCCACCCAGGCGCCCCTTGACCCCACATCTTTAACTTTCACTGTTACTCTATCCACTCACAGCTGTGACATGGTAGTCAACCATTGCTGTTTTGTCTTCCTAACCTCCCTTTCCCTCCACAGCCAGATGTTCTCAGGCATCCCTCCCTTCAGTTCCACGGAATGACCTCTCTGCTGCCTTTCTCATTAAATCCATCAGACACTTCTCTGTCCTCTTTAACCTTGCAGTGGTATCTAACCCTGTTGGTCATTGTCTTCTTCCCACACCATTATTATGCTGTGGCTTCTGTTTACCTCTCAGCTGACTCTCATTCTCCTTCTCTGGCTCATTTTTCTGGAGCCCACTCGAAAAATCATTCATATTGGCTGGCATTTTATAGGAGTCCTGCTGGGTTGTTCATTTTGTTGCAATACACATAACTTAGTAAGGAACCCCATCAGTATAGTGGCTTCTGAAGCGCAGGCTTGATGATCCTTGAGCTATTATCCAGGCCAGGCCTCCCAAGTATTTACTGGTCCTCAGACTCCGTGTGACTCCCAGAGTATTGATAATTAGCCTTGTCCCTTGTACTAGCTGTTAGCTCATATGGACATTTCATCTAAGGTGTATGTGAGTTTCCTTATCAATAATCAATAAATGCTAAATTTGGGCTTTCCAGATTAAACGAAGAACATATGAGCATGGACTATGACTATTCCATTTTTCTCTGTTGGTTTATTTTACCATTTGGAATACAGATCTGTTTTAGGCAAAGGATTGAATTGTTTTCAGGTTCTATAAAAAGTCTCCTGGACCCTAGATTTCATGCAGAAGAATTAATTGGATTTGAATAGGCTAAATGTAGAAACTCCAGTACTGATGCAGAAATACACCCTGTACTTGGCTGTAATTATCAGTACACCAGAATCAAGGATTGTTTGGTGGTTTTGCTTTTTCTGCCAGTCAGGGACAACTAGTAGCAGGAATACAAAGAATCAAGCTTAAATCCTTAGGGACTGTTTATGTATTCACTTTTCACATTTTTTTTTTAAAGAAATGAGGATATAATTATAGAAGTAAAGAAATGGATGACAAACTGAACCTCAAAAAAAAAATGAAGATAGACATGTAAACAAAATCCTCTCTTAATTATATTTTAAAGATTTCTTGCATGCTCTCTTTCTCTCTATATATATATAGATGTGATCTCAGTGTTGGAATTAGCATCTTCCACTGTGAGGATATCTTACATTTGTGCTAAAAGTGTAACTGGAAAGAAGAGAATTAATTGCTTCTGAAAGCAAAACATGGAAAACTGTCCTAATGTAAGAATATCAATTAAACCGCTGTCTAGATGAGTAAAAATGTTATTTTTTGGTTGCAGTTAATGCGTGTTCATTTGTACATGAGAACTGTTATCAAAGATGTCTTTTACACTTACTTGCTTGTGATAGTTGACTTTTCGTGCCATTAGCTCTACTTTTCCAAAAAGGTAGCCTCTGATAGATAGTCTTGAAAATATCTTTATGTAAATAACCAGCTATCCAGACAGTTTGAACATCAACCAAAAGTGAAACATCTGGAATTACCATGTAATAAATGGCATGAGGAGGAGGGATGTCAGGCCAAGAGAGGGAACTGACCTTTTGTTTCCTTTGACCGGGAGAAAGGCAGACATGCCTTCCTTGCCGGGTGACCTTGAATGAACAGTGCATTAAACCATGAAATGGATCATTTTAAACTCAGGTAATGGAGATCCTATGTCCTGTTAGCCTTACGCATTACTAGAAAGTCTGTGTCTGCTCAGAAAATGGCAAATCATTTATACTTTTCTTAGAAGATTGTGATAACCAGCATCCTTACCAAAAATCAAAAGTCTGCCCTCAGCTTTTTTCTGAAACCATAACATTTCCGGGTTAAAACAGCTGAGACCCTAAGTATGATTTTTTCCTCCAATGTACATTTTAGTCATCTTTATGATCTTAAGCGAAAGATAGAAACTGTGTTATTTGGAATGAGAAGTACCCTAGAATGACCCCCTGGAATGATAAGCCTGAATCATTCCCATATTCCTCATTTATAAATGTGAAAACTAAATGAGAGATCTGCCTTCCTCAAACACTTTTATGCGCCTTCTGTATACAACAGGGCCTTCCTTTGAAAAACTAGTTAAGATTTAGTTTGATTTAAAGGATGAGCTTCTGCATGCCTGGAATGCTTGCTCTTCAAAATATTTGCTCCCTGGAGAGGTCCACTGAAGACGGAGTGTTCATGTGACTTTGGATTATTGACCTGGAAGACTGTTTGGGTCATTGGAATGGGCTTTGGCACAGTTCCACGCTTTCTGGTTGACAAGGGCCAGGAAAGGAGGGCGGGGCTGGTGGCGTTGAGTCGGGAGGAAGGAGTCTGAGACTGTTTGAAGCCTGACTGCACTTACTTCTGATGCTTTTGGTTCTGCTTGAGAGAATTTTCAACCGCAGCATCCATCACTGTGTGCCGCAGCTTGTGGGGACGCACAGTTAAATGACTTGGCATCTAAAAAATGCATTCGCTCTCTGCCTGGTGTGTAAAGTTTGAATGACACTTGTGCTCTGTCGGAAGAGAACAGACGTTTTCATTACAAAATTCATTCAAGCAGAAAAGTAGCAAAGTGAGCAGAAATTTTCATTTACATCCGTGATTGAAGTTGTAGTGATAAAAGAAAATTACTAGGTTTAAGAATAGCCTTGTTCTCATTCTCTCACAGGACACAAGGAGTTTTGTCAATATGGATATAATACGTTATTGAGGAAGGCTCTGATCAGTAGTCTCAAATTTTGCATATCCTTTAACTGACCTTAGATTTTTCTAGGGTTTTTTGAGTTGTCTTTAAACAGATGACAATATTGCCTTTTTTAAAAATCAGGTCCATTTTTTTTGATATAATGTGGGCTATATGTTCCATTATCACAGAGATTCACAGTAGTTTCTTAGCTTTTACTTGTATTAGCAGGTGTAGACAGATAACTTTGTAGAGCCAGTCTTAGAAGCCATGAGATACTGGATTAGAGACATGGGATCTGAATTTTCCAGGGGGAGTTTTCTGCTAAATAGTGTGTGATACACCCCTTGGAAGCCTTAATGTGTTAATTTCCTGCCCCAAACCCTCTTCCTTAGAAGTCCAGAAATTCAATTATTTTAGTTCTCTCAGGACTGGTAAGCCCTGGCAGATTGATTTACAATAATGAAACTAAGCCTTGTTTACAAATCTGAGTGGCAGTTTCTAAGTCCACAGAGGAGTGATAAAACAGTGAGAATTCTAATTTAGCTGGGACCCATCCACATTGAAAAAAATAACAATTTTTGGAACACGTCTCCATGGAACTGAGTGAACCTCTAAAACGTATTTTTATTGAAGAGCTTGATGAATCATGTATCCTTACCCTTGTATTTATTCTATTAGATATTGTGTCCTTCTTCCCTACAGAACATTGCAGATACAGTGACAGAACTCTAATCCTTTTTTACTGTGTTTTAATAAAGCTTTGGGGACTTGGCAATTTTTTGATACCGGTAGAAAGTTGTGCTAATTCCAAATACCGTAGTGTAGCTAGCTCTTTTGTTAAATGCTGTAACATGTTTTTATTTTTCCTGTTGAATTTTCTCTTTATCTAGTACCTTTTGCCCTTTTGCATCTTTTAGGATATATTTTTTTCTTTTCCTGAGAAGTTTTGAGTTGGAAAACCCCTGAAATATAAATCAATATTTATTCCTCTAATCCTTAGGATACAACTCTATTGTCAACTAAAGCTGGACATTTCAAGTCTAGGCTGTTACAAGAGAATCCAGAAGGGAAACTTATTAAGTTCTCAGGAAGCACAGTGTGGCAGTTGGGTGTTAGGGATCTCACACGTACAAGGGACAGAAGCTGGATCAACTAGTTTGTGAACTATCTAGTTTGGGCATCATGAACACACAGGGAGGTAGCTAGCTGGTTTAAAGCACTGGTAGTGAACATTTGTGCTACATGGCCCAGGCTAAACTGGCAGAGAAATGGAAGGAAGGCAGCGAAACCTCCTCCGTTGACCTTAGTGAGTGATGAAGAGTCTGGGGGCGCAGGGTCATGAGTCATAGCAGGTGGAAAAGAATGGGGTGAGCTAGAAGGTAAGTTTCTACTCACCAGATGGTTTACTGGAGTTGAGAATTTCAGAACATTTTTACATGTGACATGATCTGAGGTCCATCTTCAGGAATATGGATAGTTTGAGTGCTGGAGAGGTACAACCCATGGGGCTTGGGACATGAAGTAGTGGTAAATTTTTTTTAAATATTTTTATTTATTTATTTGACAGAGAGACAGCGAGAGAGGGAACACAAGCAGGGGGAGTGGAAGAGGGAGAAGCAGGCTCCCTGCCGAGCGGGAAGCCTGATGCAGGGCTCAATCCCAGAATCCTGGGATCAGGACCTGAGCTGAGGCAAACGCCCAACCGACTGAGCCATCCAGGCGCCCCAGCAGGCAAATATTAATGAGAAAGTAGAGGCATAGTTTAGTGAGAAAGGGGACCTGGGTTTTATAACCAAGGAGAATTTGTTTAGCAGTCCCCACTGTGTTTGGTTCCAAAATGTTGACTGTTGTTTCTATTCCCTTCTCTTGCTTCGACATAGGATAGATGTTTGGCCCAAAGAGGAATTGCTTATTGTTCTTTTGGTACAGTTCTGAAATTTGTTTGGTCAGGTGTACATTTGCTAAAAGCAGTACCCTCTTAAAGTAGGTGTCCAGCTAGGCACTGGAAATGTCAACTGAAAGGTCGTCATTGAAAGAGTGGAGGAAGTTCTGGAATTCCTAGACATGGATGATATACAGTTGACTCTTGAACAACATGGGGTTTAGGGGTGCTGAGCCCCTGCATAGTCAAAAATTCACATATAACTTCTGACTCCCCCAGAACTTAACTGCTAGTTATCTACTCTTGACCAGAAGCCTTACTGATGAGTCAGTTAACGCGTACTTCGTATGTGTATTACTCATACTGTATTCTTACAATAAAGTAAGCTAGAGAGAAGAAAATGTTATTAAAATCATAAGGAAGTCAAAATACATTTATAATACTGCAGTGTATTTGTGGGGGAAAAAAACTGTACAAGTGGATCCACTCAGTTCAAACCCAGTTAGTTGTTCAAGGACCAGTTGTATCTGAGTGAGAAAGTAGGAGTAGAGAGTAGGGGGCAGTGTCTTAACTTTACAATCAGGATTATTAAAAGATGAATTAGTGAAAGGGAAAGGACAAGCAGCTTCAGACAGCGCATGGAAGAGCAGATGTTGTCTCCATCGTTGGAAAGCCAGAGAAGACTGAATTGAAGGAGCCAAGTTCTATGGTAGAGAAAACGGACAGTGAACTTGAGAGCGGATGAATGTGCTTGTTGCTATAAACCGTGAGAGAAGACCTGAGGAAGATGGTTCCAGAAGGCTGGATGGTAATGGGTTGGAAAGAGGTATAGTCGGGGGCTTGGAAGTGACAGTCCCCAGCTCTGTTGAGAAATTTATCAGTGAAAATGCCTCTTCCTGTCTTGATGATAGCCTACCTCACACGTGGGTTTCTGAGTATGGCATGTGGAAAAATCAGGCCGTGTATTTTTACCTCTCTGTATAATTTAAGGTTTGGGTGATAACTGGTAGTTCTCTGGCCTCCCGGCGCATCAGCCTGATTGGTATTTTGTTAGCAATTATGTGGCTTTTTAAAAGCCCCATATATAATCCTAATTAATTGCATCTTTAAAATCTATCAGGCTATGAATATTTTAATAAGGTAGAAAGAAATATGAGGAGAAAGCAGCCAGTGAGGATACTTGTGTTTTCAAGAGACAAAATAAAGAATCTAGGAAGCTGCCCCCACACTATCTGCTTCTCATCTTTTTTTAAAGATTTTATCTATTCATTTAGAGAGAGAGCATGTGTGCAGGTGGGGGGAGGGGCAGAGGAAGAAGCAGGCTCCCCACCGAGCAGGGAGCTCAACATGGGGCTCGATCCCAGAACCCCAGGATCATGACCTGAACCGAAGGCAGACGCTTAACCCACTGAGCCACCCAGGTGCCCCACACAACTTTTCAGTTCGCCTCTCAATATTCAGCACTGAGCGAGGCTAAAGATGAGTAGGTTTGGGTGTAAAGGAAATCTGCCTTAAATTTCCACCTCTGAATTCACCACATACTCTCTAAGTAAAAATGAAAAGTATGAGAGCTGCAAAAAGAGAAATGTAAGGGAAAAGGACTGTTTGCTGGTAAATAGTGCTAATGGTGGTAGCAAATTGAATTCTAGTGATATTCCTCTCAGTGATTAAAATGTATGGTATCCTGGTAGCACAAAGAACTGTGAATACAGTCTTTTCAGTGAATTCAAACGTAAGATTTATTTCTCCCTTGAGGCCTGTATCTCTGGATTCAGATTTTACCCCATAACCTCAACCTGTCCACTTTCAGCTCATCACTCCCTGAAAGATGCTCCCGATCCCTGAAATTTGACCCTAAGCTAGTGCAGCCCAATGGTGGGCCGCCAGCCCCCTGTGGCTGTTGAGCATTTAGAATGAGGCTAGTCCAAACTGTCGTGTGCGGGAAGTGGAAAATAGACACCAGCAGCTGAAGAGTTGGCCTGGGGAGTGGTGGGGAGAATGTAGACTGTCTTAGTAAAAAGTTTTTTCCATTGATTGCACGTTGAAATAACAAAGCTCCCGATATACTACTGGGTTAAATGAAGTCTGTTCCTAAAATCGACCTTCCTCATGTGGCTGCTAGAAATTTAAAACTGCCGACATGGCCTGCATCACATTTGGACAGTGCGGCTCTGCTCTCCTTTGTGTAGGACTGCGGCTTATTCTTTGAAGCCTTCGCGGGACTGGGTGCCCTGGGCATTCCGCAGGGCGGAGTGGTAGCAGAGACAGTCTCTTCAAATTAAACCAGATCGTTTTAGGTTTTAATGTTTATCCTTGTCCCACATCCTATTTGAGCTTCTGTGACCAGATGTCGTGAGCCTCCCCTTTCATACACGGAAATCACTAAATCCTCTTGAGTCACTGTGTCATTTTCTCCTGTTCTGCCTTCAAATACAGCATTCTTTCTACCCTGTTCTCTTACCTTCTGTGATTAAAGAAACAAAAGACAAAACAGGAGCAACTCGGCTCTCAGGGCTGTATGAAAAGGCACTCCGTTCTTAAAATTGTGCCAGAATGAGAAATCTCTGGGACAAGACCCAAAGGATTTGATTATATGTTTTTAAGAGGACAAACCAAGCCAGTGACCAAAAAGACAAACACTTTAGGATTCCAGTCAGATGAAGTACCTAGATTTGTCGTATTCGTAAGGACAGGACAGTGCTCGTTGCTGGGGGAAGGGCAGAGGAAAGGGGGATTGTTCAATGTGTTTCATGTCAGTTTTGCAAGATGAAAAGAGATTGGTTGCACAATACTGGGAATGTACTTAACACCACCGAACTGTATCCTTAAGAATGGCTCGACTGGTAAGGTTTATGTTATGTGTCTTCTAACACAGTGAAAAGAAAAAGGAAAAGACAAGCCAGGGGTGTCTGGTTGGCTCAGTCGGTGGAACGTGTGACTCTTGGTCTTGGGGTCATGAGTATGAGCCTCACGTTGGGCGTGAAGCGTACTTTAAAAAAAATTAAAAGAAAAAGCAAACTGCTCTAAAAAATGTTTCATAATAACCTGTAACTTAAAAAAAAAACACACCCAAACCTTAATAAGATTAGTTATAATGGATTACCTTTAGTAGACCCTTGCTACCTGAAGGAGCAGCTGAATTGAATCACTGGGGAGCTTGTTACACAGACCAACGAGGTTCCCCCCCTTGGACTTGTCCAATCAGAAACTGTGTTTTAACAAGATCCCCAGGTGATCCGCGTCTGAGCTAGAGCTCGAGAAACCCTGATGTATGCACAGTTTCTGTGTGGTCCATGAACCGCCCGAATCAGAATCCCTCTGGGGAGGTCTGTTTTTCAGGCACATCCCACACGGTCAAGATCAGGTGTGGGGGCGCCTGGGTGGCTCAGTGGGTTAAAGCCTCTGCCTTCGGCTCAGGTCATGATCTCAGGGTCCTGGGATCGAGGCCCGCGTCGGGCTCTCTGGTCAGCAGGGAGCCTGCTTCCTCCTCTCTCTCTGCCTACTTGTAATCTCTCTCTGTCATATAAATAAATAAAATCTTAAAAAAAAAAAAGATCAGGTGCGGGGCTGAGGGGCACTGGGGTCCTGGTGCTGGGGTGAGAGGGGGGAAGGACGAGTCTGTACACCAGAGTTTGCACACCCCTGATCTGGAAAAGTTTGACAACCATTATTTTGATAATTCCACCTTTTAACTGATGTTAGAGTGGTTACAAATGTAAGTAACAAAAAAGGCCCGTTATTGATAAAACCAAGACTATAAGTAATACAGTAAAAGAGAGGAAACAGGAAAAGCCCATGTAGCTTAGCTAATCTGGGGTCGGTTGGCCAGGAAGCCGTGATGCAGAATTTGTGGTATGTTGTAATACTTTACTGGGGCATAGTGAGCATTACAGTTCAGCCATGCCTGGAGTCCAGCCTGACTCTGTTACGAGCTACACAGAAATTAGTCTTCAAGCCTGAGGTTGCTCATTTGTAAAGGGTAATTGAATTCTATGATATTATATTTATATTTCTAAGGCAGGGTTAAACTTAGAAAGCAAAGCATCTCTTTTATTGATATGCGTGATTATTCTGAACTAGAATTTAAATACTGTACATCACACAAATGATTCAGGGAGAGATTTGCCTAGAAAATCGAAAGCCAAGCTCTGTCTAGTCATTATAAATGCCACCTAAGAGAAACTCACGTTTAGCAAGATCTTTCTAACCCCAGTTTCTTTTCAGCTATAGTAATCGCACAGACACACTTTTAATGGCCAGAATGTTGATGCCGAGGCAAATAGGTCTGAAATCTTATGTAAAGGCTTCCAAAAAAGTCTTGGCTGTGACAGCTTCTCATACTTTCCCTGTTGTTAATGACCTTGGCAGTTTCCAGGAGTACCGATCAGGTGTTTTGTTGGATGCTCCTGTGTTGGAATTTTCTCATCGTTAGACTAGGGTTATGGGTTTTCGGAAAGAAGACCGCAGAAGTAAAGTACCCTTTTCATCCTATATTAAATGCACATATTATCAACTTGGTATGTCACTGTCGATACTAACCATGATGGCTGGAGTAGTGTTTAGCAGGTTTCTCCAAGGTAGAGTCACTCCCTGTTCCCCCCTCTGTGCGCTGTTCTCGGGAAGGAAGTCACCACTCATAGCCTGCAATTAAGGAGTAGAGATTTATTGGTAGATTTAATCTGTGTCAGTTATTTGGAATTCTGCAAGATTTGTCTCTTTCCACCCATTTATTTATTTATTCAGTCATTTGGACTTATGCATAGATTGAGTTATTAGAGTTATTGAGAGAGGTATTATCCAATACCACTTTGTATATTTTATGGCTCATATTATTTCCGCACCAGCCACTGGGAACTTTTTTAGTTGGCTCCTGTTCTTATTTCACATAGCCTCCTTTTTTTTCTGAACAAGATGTTCTAGACGCATCTAGTATCTATCCTAGGATCAGCCATTTCTCCAAGGAGCCCTGGCTCCTTTTATTGGAGAATGGTGTTAGAAAGCAAGATGTGAGTCCAGCACCATACAACCCCGAAACACGCCTGATCGCATCTGATCTTGGAAGCTTGCTGTCCTCATTGTTACCAGACTGCCGTAGCCCCTGCGCCTTCTCAGCTGACAGAGCGAGCAATAGCCTGTACAGGAAGCCTTGTATTCTACCTATCTGTAAATATTCTTAAAGCCAGGCATCGGTATCTATATTAAGCCAAATATGAGTTCATCTTGACGTCTCCGGATCTCATATTATCCGATGGATCATTCCACCTCCTCCCTTTGCTTATCTGTAGATTCTCATCCCCAGCAGTGAAAAGCCTGACTTCCATCATCTACCCTCCATTTAGTTCATTATTCAATTTCAGCACACTCGTATAGCCGAATCAGGCTTGTTAACTCGTTCCTATGTGAGGCTTTTTGAAAGCTGCAGAATGATTAACAAATGTTCCTGTGTTCCTGTCTTTTAACTATGTATCTGTTGCACTGTTTTCATTATTGGAGACCAGTGTTATTCAGAGCCTTGGTCAAAAACTATTTCTGTTTTGTACCCACCCCAGATTTTATGTTGTGTATGTAAGTCTGTGCTCCCTTCACTTGAGTAAGTCAAACAATTTAAGTGAAACTTCTGGTTTTCATTTTTTTTTTTAGTGCCTTTACCTTAACATGATCCATTTAGTGTCTGCCCTCTGGCAAACAGTTCTGAGGCGAAGAAGGCTGTCTGTTTTTGCTGCTGTCTGGTAATAGTTATAATGAAATGTCAGTGGTAGCCAAATGTTAGTTCTTTTTTTTTTTTTAAGATTTTATTTATTTATTTGACAGAGACACAGTGAAAGAGGGAACGCAAACAGGGGGAGGGAGTGGCAGAGGGAGAGGGAGAAGCAGGCTTCCTGCTGAGCAGGGACCCAGATGCAGGGCTCAATCCCAGGAACCTGGGATCTTGACCTGAGCCACCCAGGTGCCCCCAAATGTCAATTCTTAAAGCGATATGCAATTCAGCCTTTCGTTCTCTTGGAGAGCCCAGTAACCCCCCACTCTGAAGCAAAACTTACCCCAGTTTTATTGCACGGGGAGGTTTGTTGAGAAATATCTTGGCTACCCCAGAAGTATTCTTCCCATGTCTTGAGCACAAATGCCTCCCTGAAAAATTTCTGTTTGATAAAGTTAGAAAACAATGGTACGGGATGAACAAATTTAAGAAAAAGTGTCCATGGAGTAAGAATCTGAAATGGTAAAATAAAAAATTGCCTGCTGAAACATTTATCTACAGTTCTCATTTTGATATGCACGTAGGTAGTAGTGTAATAAGAGCCTAAACCTAGGGTGTTCACCTGTCTGCACGTCCACCGGGGACAAATGGAAGGAAGGGTCTTGTCCAACCTGTTTTCCATCATCTTCAGTACAAAGTATCCTCCAGCTCCTGGAATAGAAACAAGTTAGATCCTTGGCTCTCTTTCTCTTATGCCCTTCCTTGATCCTTTACATTCTACCTTCACACTACATCTAGAATCTTACTATTTATTGCTCTGGCAACTTACAATTGGTAGCAACTATTTCTGTTGCTACCATCCTGGTCCAAGACACTGTCATCTCCCACCAGATTATTGTAACAGCTCCCTCCTAGGTCTATTTACTTCCAATCTTGACTTGCAGGGCAAGAATAACTCACTTGGAAAACCACTCCAGAGTCTTCCTGTGTTACTCAAGGTAACACGTACTATCCATACTGTCCATACTGTCCGTTCTCGCTGACCCATCGACCCCCCCTTCATTCCTCTCTGACAACACTGGTCTTGCTGTTCTGTGAACTTACAAGGCACCCTCCTATCTCCAGACCTTTGCACTTGTTCCTTCCTCTTCCTGGAATGTTCTTCCCGCTGATATCTTGATTTGTTCCCTCACTTCCTTAGGCCTTCACTCAAATGCCATATCTTCCATGAGGCTTTCCCTGAATACTGTATTGAAAATTCCACTTCCTCCGCATGACACCTCCCCTTCCCCATCCCCGTCCCTTTTTCTGCTTTATCTCCATGGTGTTTATTACCATTTGACATTCTATTTTATTTTTTTTATCTTTTCCCTCTAGAATTTCATTTAGTTCCATCTGTTTTGTTCACTACTGTATCACAGTGTTAATTAAAAATAGAAAGTATGCGATGAAGAGTTAGTGGATGAAGGACTGACTGCCAGGGGAATTCCAGGAAACCCTGCCCCTCATAGCCAGGACCGGAGCCCAGCACAGAAGGTGAAAAGATTGGTCGCACAGATTCTGTGCTCACAGGGACTCCACCCCACTGTGTTGACCAGGATTGGCCCTGACCATTATCCATTACATCATAAGCAGTCCTCAGACGTAGCACTATGGAACTATAACTGGACGGTGATAAAGTACTGAGACTAAAACCTCACTGCCTTCAGAAGGAGCATAATAGGTGAACAGTGAACAGTGTTCTGTTCTTATTGACCGTAATTGGTATTAATATGAGAAACAGTGGAGGCTGATGAATGGATCCCGGGGGGACATACTAAGAATAGTAAGAATACACAGTTGAGCACCTTTGTTGTAGGCCATTTGACTGTTAACTCACCTCCTTTTCCCAGCTCCACCATTTACTCCACGTGGGACCTGGGCTGATTATGTAACCCGTCAGGCTCACCGTCTGCCCTTATGCAGCGAGATCATTGTGGTCACCTCAGTGCATGGTTCTGAGCATGGTGTGAGATGATGTCCCTGAAGCAGCTATGTGAGTGCCAGGCACAGAGTCCAGAATTGCTGTAACTGTTGACATCTTACGCCAGGAGCCAGATCCGGGCCTTGTCTCATCCCTCGTGGACCATAGCACAAAGAGGAAAGCAGGCTTTACCATTTCTCAGTGGTTACATTGCCGGAACATTCTTACCCTGACCCCCCTTCTCATCCCTCTTTCCTGAATCATCTTTTCCTCTTGAGGCACCAGGAAAGAAGGATACCCCTTGGGCAGAAATCCCTAGACCTCAGACATTGCCACTGTTTGTTTCCCAGGATTCTGGCCAACACCACTTTAGTCTTTGCAAGTTCATTAGAGACATTGTTTTTTTAATCCCGAGATCTCTGTGCCTTGAAGTTCTTTTGTATGGTTCTGGAATCTTTTAATCAATCTGTGCAGTCCCACTCTACTCTGAACAATTGAGCAGTCTCAGCTGTGCACGATTTTGCTCTTTCCTCTGACAGCCCACACGCCCCCCCACCCCCCTAAATTTCTCCCTGTGCCATGAATTCAGAGACTTGGTGGTTTTAGTTGTAGACTTCATATTCACTTCTGTCTTCTTCCTGGAATTATCTATCTTTTGAAAAGGCAGTGTAAAGAAATTGAACACTGCATTTCTGTATTTTAATTCCATGATATGGGAAACTCTGCTACTTGCCTATTTAATATTTATTCCCTCTTCTTCCTTTGTAAAAGACTCCCAGATTTTTGTTGTTGTTGTTCACAGCGACAATGTGCTCAGCTGAAAATACTCTCACAGATTCCCTTGCAGCTGAGTGCAGACAGATGACATAGTCATGGCATAGAGGATGTAGAAAAGAGGGAGGCTGTCCATCCCGTGTGAAACAGCAGAGCTGCGTGAGGGCAAAAAAAGAAAAAAAACCAGAAAACCATCATGCCTTGGCCTGTTGCACCTGTTTCCTGCATACAACTGTGACCATTGTTGACCACGGAACATGAAGACAAAAGCCACCATGCTAAGGATGGCAGTACAGAAATATGGGAATAGCCTGGACCCTGAGGGTGGTATTGAAAACCTGTACCAGCCCTGGCCTCAGTACCAGACTGTGTGAGAGAAGGCACCCCATTGGGTCTCTAAGCCACGGCTTTTCATGCGTCCTGTTCTGTTCCGTGCAAGACATTCCCAGCTGTTTTATATGGCTTGCTAGGTAATTTAAACCTAGTTTTATTGTCAAATAGACCACACTGAACATGATAACATTTAAGGATTTTATTAGTCCAAAAGTGAATCTACTTTGGTAAAAGCCAAAGGGAATTTGGCAAATAACTTATTTCGACCAGAGTTTAAATGACAGTGAGTTGAATCACACTCTTGGACGGAGAACCCAGAAACCCAGATTTTTAGACCGTGTCCACCGCCAGTTGGCTCTGTGTGCCAGCCACTTGAGCTGGGTTCTTTGCCTCCCATCTGTAGAGTGAGGTAATTTGAACTAGACAGTCCTCTCAAAGACCACCAAAGAGCCAGCGGATTAAGTCCTGCCGAGTCCCAATTGAACTGGACGTCATTGTTCATCTTGCCAAGACTTTTTGGCCAAACCCAGATCTTGTTCGTTACCTTTGAAAATCCCCTTTCAGTTGGAGAGTGAGTGTGTGTGTGTGTGTGTGTGTGTGTGTGTGTGTGTGATAAAAACTGATTTTTTTTTTAAATAAGAGGTCAGATTGTATGCTTATCAATAAACTTGCACAGTACATATTGATGAATTTATCCACTAGGATTAAATGGTGCCAAATGTCCCAGAGGTTAGCATAAACAGGAATATGATTTCTCACTATGGTACTTAATTCATTTTGATCTCTTTCACTTGAATTCTGTTAAAAATTGTGTGTGTGTGTGAGTGTGTGTGTGTCTTATCTGTAGGATTAGACCAAAGAAACCAGAAGGTTTATTTTAAAAATAAAAGCATACATAGTTTTATGTGGAAACTCCAGGTACACACTGTTATTAATTTTTTGTTTTTAATTAAAAAACTATTTTTAGAGCAATTTTAGATTCACAGCAACACTGAGTGGAGAGTACACAGAGTTCCCATATGTCCCCTGTTATAGATTTTTAAGAATAATTCTTTTAGAATTAAAAGGGGGAGAGCCTATAAACCATGTTAAACTAAACTAGTTTATGAGAAAGGATTCAATATATTTTTACCACTCCTCTTTAATTCTTTATTAAAAAATTTTAACAGATTTTTGTGGTTTAGTTGCTTAAAATTTCTGATGTGTTACATTCTGGTATGTTACATCAATTTTGAAAGTAATTTAAGCAGGGCTGTAAAACCACAAAGTCATTGCCAAATTTTATTTTAATATTAGAGTACAATGAGTTTCCTAGTTTGCCATTAGTCCTGAGGGCTTATTGAATAACCAGTATTTATCCTCTCAAAAAAAAAAAAAGCAGTCTCATTCAGGGGCTTATATTTCTTGGCCTGAGAGGTTATTAAATAACCAGTATTTATCCTTTAAAAAAAAAGCAGTCTCATTCAGGGGACGTCTATTTCTTGGGTATGTACATTATTAGAAACCTAAGAGCATCTTTAAAATGCTAAATGAAATGTCCTTTTGCAAATTAAAAAAAATTCTAACATCTTTTTACAAATTAATGCAATTCACGTCCTTCTGAGGAACATGTGATTTTACCAAGGCAAATATCTTTCAGCGACTTTGGCTTTGCAGTAAAATCTAGTCTTGCAGTAGCCTGGCCTCCAGGCAAGTAAAACCAGACACTCTGTTGTTTGCCAGCTGTTAGCCAGTTTATGCTGCAAGAACTCTTTCAGGTCAAGGTTGAGAGTACCTGACACCTGCTCCCGATTGTCTCATGAACTGATTTAATAGCCTTGGGCCAGGCATTTAACCTTTCCAATGATTATTTAAAAAAAAAAAAAAATTACTCAGTGTTTTGGACATTTGTAAGTACGGCACTATGGTTTGACTGACCAGAGCCCATAAATGAAGGAGGCCCCTTCAAAGCCTTTGATCACTTCCGGCCTTTTGTGTGGCCTTGAAAATCGGGATGCTGAGGTATCAAGTATTCTTGCTAACAGCTGCACTTGGTGCCCCGTCCTGAGAAACCATGAAGAGTCCACCTGGGGAAGGTGCATTGGCTTTGGAGGAGATTATTTTTATTTCCCATTCTCCATCTCATGTGGGATTTAGTTTGGTGGTTTTGGTTTGTTTGATAGTATTCTGTGTCAAAGCAAAGGGGAAAAAATGTGATGTCACTTGCATTATTACTTCTTTCCCTAAACTGTGTATCTTAATATTCATCTCTGGGGCGAGGTTATTATCTGCTGAGGGCAGGTGGCCTTAGACAACGTTTCTTGGCAGGCATTTCTCCCCTGGGAAGTGAGGTTGGTATTATAAGAGAGCCGTCCCACAGCTGTTGTGGAGCTGAGGTGGAGTGTTGCCCATAAGGCCGCGGCCACCGCCATGGCATAGGCTCCCAGGACTCGCGGGTTCCTTTCCCACAAGCAGCAAGCACCCTTAGACTTTGGGGGGCATCACGTCTCATAATTCTTGCATTCTCTGTGACTCCTAGTACCATGTTGTGGGCATCGTACATTGTCTTAAAGATTTAAGGAATGACAAGATGAAGGGCTCTTCATCACCTATGATTCACTTAGGTTTTTATCTAAGTACTAAGTCCTTAAATGTCATGAGACATCTTGCATGTTGGAGCTCAAAACAACTTTAAGCACCTTTATGGACACAAAGTTTTAAAGTTTTAAAGAACTCTTTTCCGTAACAGGAATAGAAAAAGGTTTTTTCCTTTCTCCTCTCAAGGTCTTCATCACCCTTTATTGTCCTTTTCAGAAAACGTGGTGTTAACCTACTGTGAAAGAGAAAAAGTTCGTTCTTTGCTGGAGTGTGGACACCTTGTATTCCCTGCTTATTTGGGGTCACTGGTTTAAATCTGTTCTTGCCTGTCTTGCCTGAAGAACGGCAGTGCCCTACTCAGCGGTCTCCCCACGCACTCTTGATTAGAGAGTTTATCGCAGAGGTGAACTTGAGCATGTCATTCCTGTGTCAAGTATCTTTTGTCTTATGATGCCTCTGAGGTGGTGTCCAGAACTTTAGATACTGCAGTTAGAAATCCAGCATTTCCTCCAATTTCATTCACTTCGGCACTCCCTTCTGCACTTAACCTGGTGTTCCAGCCACGT
The DNA here is from genome assembly GCA_002007465.1 of Ailurus styani. Classification (NCBI taxonomy): domain Eukaryota; kingdom Metazoa; phylum Chordata; class Mammalia; order Carnivora; family Ailuridae; genus Ailurus; species Ailurus styani. Next base: position 3,426,500 of record LNAC01000117.1, read on the forward strand.
TGGACTTTTGCCTCCTCTGCAAATATGCCTCGCCCTTTCTTTTTCCTCTTTTTTATACAGGACGTGCCCTCCTTTCTAACTGCCTTTTGCCATTCATCCATTCACTTGTCCAGGATGGTCATGTTTGCCTGAACTGGGCCAGGGATGGATCAGGAGTGCAATGTTAAAGAAATAGATGCTGTCCTTACATCTTGGAACGTGCATTCATTTTCTTTTTTTTTTTTTAAGATTTTATTTCTTTATTTGACAGAGAGAGAGAGATCACAAGTAGGCAGAAAGGCAGGCAGAGAGAGAGGAGGAAGCAGGCTCCCCGCTGAGCAGGGAGCCCAATGCGGGCCTCGATCCCAGGACCCTGAGATCATGACCTGAGCTGAAGGCAGAGGCTTTAACTCACTGAGCCACCCAGGCACCCTTGCATTCATTTTCTACACAGCATACCCCTCCTCATCCCTGTAGACACGTCTGTGATGCGCTTTCTACTTTGAGTTCTTTCCTGGTGCACCTACGCGAATGTGTTCACTTTGTAGATCCAGCACCGTCTTTGTCTCTAGTACAGCATTTATTTTATTTTTTTTATTTTTTTTTTTTAAAGATTTTTTATTTATTCATTTGACACACAGAGAGAGATCACAAGTAGGCAGAGAGGCAGGCAGAGAGAGAGGAGAGAGGAGGAAGCAGGCTTCCCGCTGAGCAGAGAGCCCGATGTGGGCCTCGATCCCAGGACCCTGGAATCATGACCTGAGCCGAAGGCAGCGGCTTTAACCCACTGAGCCACCCAGGCGCCCTATTTTATTTTTTTTAAGATTTTATTTATTTATTTGAGAGAGAGAGAGAGCGCTCAAGTAGATGGAGGGACAGATGGAGAGGGAGAAGCAGACTCCCTGCGAAGCAGGGAGCCCAACATGGGGCTCAGTCCCAGGACCCGGAGATCACAACCTGAGCGGGAGGCAGATGCTTAACCGACTGAGCCACCCAGGTGCCCCTCTATTACAGCATTTCAACTCTTCATTCCTCAGGACATCTGTTGCCTCCTGTGTGCAGAACTGTGCTAAATGCTAGGGTTACTGTAGTGAACAAAAGAAAAATTAAACTCATAGCTTACATTCTGTAATTATCCAACTTTTATCCTTTAAGAATGTAAGTGTTCTTGTAGGACTTTATGTAATATCTTTATCTGCAGTTATATTAGAAATAATTTGCGTGATATACATTTTCTTTAAAAATACAGCAAAAATCTAAGCAGTGGTGTTCATAATTTAATTAAACTATGTATGCGTGTGTCACATTGTAAACGCATGTACATATATAGATTTTGTTTAGGAAGTAGAAAAATGCAAAATCTTCTATGAGCTTACAAACAGATGAAATGTCTAAGAAGGAGGGATGGACGATTATTTATATTGATTCCGCTCAAGTGATTGCCTCTCAGTGTCCATCTGTATTTTTTACGCTTGTTGCAATTGAATGGCAGCTTTCTATATGATTAACTTTACAGTCAGAGCTTCATAGTAATCAAATAAAGATTTCGCTTAACATGTGTGGGAAGTATTTCAACCATCAAGGTTGACGTGGCAAGGAACTGAGCTCAGGATGCAGGAATCAACATTCTAAGGGTACCAGCCTTTCGTGGATAGATCACTTCATCATTCAAAAAGCTGTATACCTTCTGACATGTTTTAGCCCATCTTTCCTTGATATGACCCAGTGTACAAGAGCCCTGTGACGTAGATGGAATGACATGAAGCGTTTTCCCTTTCTTGCAGTTGGCGAGTTTGTAAGTGATGCCCTCCTTGTTCCCGACAAGTGCAAATTCCTGCACCAGGAGAGGATGGATGTTTGTGAAACTCACCTTCACTGGCACACTGTCGCCAAAGAGGTAACAGCCCATACCTTCCTTCCTCTTCTAAAGTGAGGATTTCCTAGGGACACGTGTCATGCCATTGTTAGAAGATACTTTCAGGCAGTAGCCACGTGGCTGAATACGTTATATTTCTTTTTTAAAAAAGAGAAAACTATCTACAAGTAACTTTTAAGAGTCAAAAACTGATTGAGTTAGTTAAGTTTATTATGTGTCTATGCTGTGTTTTATAAACTAGAAACTAATCTTACACTTGCCGTAAACCTTAAAATGTACGTTTTTTTCCGAATTATTTTTTATTTACCTCTTGTTTTCTTTTGTCATATATCGAATTTTTTTTAATTTGGCCTTTTCTCCTATCACCTATTGGAGAGTGCAGTAGAACAGGAAATAGCTTGTCCAGTACCAACAGTTTCTAAGTTACGCCATCCTATTTTGTGTTCAGCGTGCCATGCCACGGTCTTCATTTTTCTGTACTGGTTGAATCTGTGGCACCAATCCTAACCTTTCTGAACCCCTGCTTTTGACAAAGTGGATAAATAACATAAAACATTTAGCATAAAATGTCACTTACTGTCATCTTTAAAACCATTTTTCCCTTTGGTATATTATAAAATTTTTCTAATAAGTGTATATAATTCTTATGGACGATCAGTCTCCTAGAATTAGGCTCCTTTGTCTGGTGGTTCTCAAATAGGGTCACTTTTATTCCCTCATCCCTCCCCAAATATATGAGCCAATGTCTAGAGACATTTTTGGTTGTCACAGTTAGAGGAGGTGGTGTCACTAGCATTTGGGGGTTAGAGGTCAGAGATTCTACTAATTCTACTGAACATTCCTCAGTGAACAGGGCAGCCTCTCCTCCATCTCTCCTCCAACAATTATCTGACCCAAAATATCAATCGTACTGAAGGTGAGAGTCCCTGATCTAGCTGGATAGCTTTGAAGTTGTTAGGCAAAAATCACCACTTAGGAATTAGCATTAATTTTGCCATTTATAAAATGGTATGTTCCAATTTACTGTAAAGCAAGATTTCCTTGATAGAAAAATGTGTTTTGGAGGTTTAAGAGCTTTTTGGATCTTAAGAAAACAAACCAGACAATTCAAAGCTCATTTACCTATCTGATAATTTCATTTTTATTTGTTCTTGAGTTAAGAAAAAAATTTTTTTTTGTTACTCAGAAACAATAATGACTAATGCCTATGAGGTCAAAATACACTCTGATATTTTCATTGTTTATCCATATGTGTTGAATTATTAATCTTTCTTCCATCCCCAGTGGATGATTTGTGCAAATTTAGCAGATCCTAGGAAAGCAGAAAGATGTTGATGGAGAAATCTCTAATTTAGACTCTAAGTTCTGATTCATAGCAGAAGGTGATTTCTTTTCTTCCCAGGATTGTTATTCTGGAAGTGAGCCAAGAGAATTTGAATTTCTAGAATAAGATACGTCCACATGAGAGAAACTTCCACGTGTAGTAGAGGCAGAAGTGAGCTGGGGATGTACGTAGAGCCATCATGTCTACCTGTCGCGCTAATGACACCACAGAGCACTGGTTCTCTGATATCCATGCCCACGCCAGTCTTCTTCTGTATCTTCTTTCCTAAAGAGTTTCCATTCTGGTTGTTTTTATTAATTTCTGTAGTACAACAACATATCCTTATTAAATAAGTTAAAAAATAAGGGTGCCAGAGTAGTCCGTGCTAAAGAAACTTGTAAATCCACTCAAAACAGCAAATGGCCCTGTCCATCGTGAAAGGGGTTCTTGATATATTGGGTCTCTGTGTTGATGAGTATATTTGGGATTTTCTTACAGTGAAGCAGATCTGCTCTACCCCCCCTCACTGTTTTCTCCTTACCTTCTGTAGACCTGTAGTGAGAAGAGTACCAACTTGCACGACTATGGCATGCTGCTGCCTTGCGGAATTGACAAGTTCCGAGGGGTGGAATTTGTATGTTGCCCGCTGGCCGAGGAAAGTGACAATGTTGACTCAGCCGATGCAGAGGAGGATGATTCGGATGTCTGGTGGGGTGGAGCAGATACAGACTATGCAGATGGAAGGTAAGCCACCCTTTGTGTTGGTCCTCTCGTAGATGCCACATCTAGCATATAGTTTGGTTTCTTCTATAAATGTATCTTTTCATTTCTCATTGAAAGGATCTCTGCCCACTCCTGTCAGGAGTTTGCTTTTATGAGGAAAAAAAAAATCTAACCATGAACTCTTCTTATGTTTATGGCCAGCTGTGTAACTTTAATCTAATTGATCAGCCATCACCGAGTTAATTTTAACTATATTATTTTCATTTCCAAAGTTGGGATCAAAATTCCACTGATAGTGTAAGATGTAGTTCTGTAGAGAAGTGAAATCTGAGTGAGTGACTGGCCTTCTGTTTTGGTCTACAATTTAGAAATGTTTTTTAAACAAGATTTTGGGATTATTTCATCAGTCATTAGTGAAATCTGAATTTTGGGGAAGAAAGGTTGGTTTTGGCTTTTTTGTTTGTGGTTTTTTGGCCTTTAATCATCTCTTCCTTTGCGAATGAAGTCAGCAGGATTCATACATGTTTGTTTAAAATTCTTTAACCATCTCTGGTTTCTTGATCATTCAGAATGATATTTTCACTTCTTTTTCTTTGGGATCTTAATCCCATAATTTCTAGATTCTTATTTTTTATTAAAGGCAAACACATCTATGTTCAGATCATAAAATTCTAAAACTAGAATTTTGAGGTTAGAAAGACCACGTGGCTCCATCGTCAGTTTCATGCTCTGTCATCCCCCAGTGGTGATGATCTCAGCTCTCCTTTTCCTCCAGGGTCCCTTCAGGTGTTCCCTGGTGTCACAGATTTTCCAAAAGAACCTTAAGTATGAATTGTTAAGACTTAACGATTATTACTACAAAGGTTTTTGACTTACAGCATCAGTTATTTTTATAATGTATTTTGTAGAATTTTAAAAAATAATTTTACAAAAACAACTACACTTTACAAATATATATTGTATATTTTACAAATATATATTCTTTTTTTAAGATTTATTTATTTATTTGAGAGAGGGAGTTGGTGGGGGAAGGGGCAGAGGGAGAAAGAGAGAGAGAGAGAGAGAGAGAATCTCAAGTAGACTCCCTGGGATCATGATCTCAGCTGAAACCAGGAGTCAGACGTTTAACTGACTGAGCCACTCAGGCGTCCCCCTAATTTGCTGTTTCTTATCAGTCGATAATGTCAGGCTTCTCTTTGGTGGTTATTGTCCAATTTTACCATAACTTTTTTTGTTCATTAAGCACTTTTGTGTTCCCTCTTTGCTAGATTTAGAAAAATTGCACTCAGTGTAGCAGGACATAAAGCTAAGCAAACAAATAAGTGAATTACAAAGAACAAGAGAAGAATTAAGATGGGTTATGGACATTGGGGAGGGTTTGTGCTTTGGTGAATGCTGTGAAAGATGTAAGCCTGATGATTCACAGACCTGTACCCCGGGGCAAAGAATAAAAAAGAAAAAAAAAATTAAAAATAAAAAGAAAAAAAGAAAAAGATAATAAGTAAAAAAAAAAGAGAGAGAGAGAGAAGAATTAAGGGGAAAGTCAGCTGTATGCTTCACAATATTTCTCTCCATAAAAGTTGAAAGTTCAGTGGCAAGCAGGTTTTGCCAGTGGGAAAGCATCTGAGCTTTTTTCCACGGATTTGATTGATTGTGTTCTGGGCCATGGCCAGTCCCTCACCTGTATCCCATGAGCCAGGTGTAGAAATGTCCATTGGTTTGGGTTTAGTTGCTGCTCTGTCTAAAAGTTGGACTTGCCTAGTTCTTACAGCTTTTATGATAGTTTTTGCATATTTTTTCCTCAGTCTTATCTAGATTTTAAAGTTTCAGATTGAGTTCTTGGAAAAAATTCTTGTCATGAGGGCTCTTTCTACATTATGGCAGTGCAACCAGTTTTAAAAAGGGAATTTAAAGTTGGACAACCATTTTATTTGTTCATGGTCTATTAGATATGTGCTCATTTCCCATCATTGAACTGACTCAGTACTTAATAAACAACCCAAGTAATGGCAAGTAAACCAAGAGAGCGCCATGACTACTATTAAAATTAGAGTTAGCTGTGTACTTATAACCCTGTGTCAAGGTTGGTGACCCACCTTTTGTGACCATTCATGTAGAAGGGGCTTTTATAATTAAGAAAGGGTATTTTTATTGTATTCTGAGAGTGATGGGCTTTTGCCAGGCCCTGTTTCCTTCCCAGTTAACACATTATTTTTTAAAGATTTTATTTATTTATTTAACTGAGAGAGAGATCACAAGCAGGCAGAGAGGCAGGCAGAGAGAGAGGAGAAAGCAGGCTCCCTACTGAGCAGAAAGCCCAATGCGGGGTTCCATCCCAGAACCCTGAGATCATGACCTGAGCCGAAGGCAGAGGCTTTAACCCACTGAGCCACCCAGGCGCCCATTTAACACATTTTTTAATGCCTTAATAAAACCTAGTTTTTTAAGAAAAGATTTATTTTTTATTTATTTGAGAGACTGTGCACATGCGCAGTCACGCACACAAGTAAGAGGAGGGGCAGACTGTAAGCAGACTCCCCCCTGAGCATGGAGTCTGACAAGGGGTCAGTCCCACAACCCTGAGATCTTGACCTGAGCTGAAACCAACAGTCAGATGCTCAACCCGCTAAGCCACTCAGGAGCCCCCACTCTCCTCTTTTTCTGTTCTTCTCTCATTTCTTTTTCTTTTTCTTTTTCTTTCTTCTTTTTTTTCCTTTCTTTTCTTTTTTTGACTGGGAGGGAGGGTCCTTTCTAACCTGGAGGGACCCAGGGGATGACTGTTTTTACACATTCATTTGAATATCCTAGACTTGTTGATAGCTTGCACATTCTCCCCCTATTTTTGTCAGTCTTTTGTTTTTGGGAAAAAGCAATTTCTCTCTTTAATTGCTTCTGAGTTTTGTAAGGTGTGTGTATCATATCAGGTAACCCTATCAGTTAATTCCATTTCTTATTCATGCTGTAACATCAGCTGGGATCTTCGTATTAGTAGATGTGCCTAATGATCACTATTTGATGACCCAAGCCACCTTCCTTCTCCTTGGTTCCTAACATCACTCTCCTTCATGCTCCACAGGTGAGCCCTTCAGAGTCCTTTGTCGTGAATTACAGCATCATGGTACCTCAGAGTTAGTGGACACTCATGTTTGTTGAGTAGATTAACGAACTTTCTCTACTTCAACATGCTTCAACATCTCTCCGTACCTTCTTCCTTTTCTTTGTTTCCCATTTGCCCTCTTGTAATTATGTTCTATCTGAATACCACTTGATTATCTCCACTTCCTTTCTTGGATTTAATTTATTCAAGACTTTTTTTTTTTTTTTTTTTT
>LNAC01000117.1:3434201-3469235 GCA_002007465.1 Ailurus styani
TTGCCTGGGTGTATACAGTTTGTTTACCAATTCATCTCCTAAAGGACAGCTTGACTGCTTCCAGGGTTGTGCAGTGTGAATAAAGTTGCTGTAAACATCCATGTGCAAGCTTTATGTAAACCTAAGTTTTTTACTTCTTTGGCTAAACACCAAGGAGCCCAGTTGCTGGATCGTATGGTAAGAGTATGTTTAGGGTTTTCTTATTGTTATTATTGTTGTTGTTTTTAAGGGGTTTTGTTTTGTTTTGTTTTTTGTTTTTATTATTTTGAGAGAGAGAGAGTGAATGAGCACACGAGTGGGAGCGGGCAGAGAGAGAGGGAGAGAGAGCATTAAGCAGGCTCCACACTCGGCACCGAGTCTGACTCGGGGCTTGATCTCACGACCCTGCGATCATGACCTGAGCTGAAGTCAAGGGTCAGACGCTCAACCAGCTGAGCCACCCAGGTGTCCTGCAGTATGTTTAGTTTAATGGAAAACTGGCAAACTGTCTTCTGAAGTGGCTGTAGGAGTTCGCATTCCCAGCAGCAGTGAGTGACAGCTCCTGTTGTCCACTTCCTCACCAGCATGTGGTGTCATCAGCGTTCTGGATCTGGGCCGTTCTGCTGGTGTGTAGTGGTACCTCATTGATTTAAGTTGCATTTCCCCGGATGCCATATGATGTGGAGCATCTCTTCGTAGGCTTGTATGCCATTCACCTATCCATTCTGTTATTTTCGGTCTCGCTTATCATTTGCTCCTTCACCTCTACCTCCGGAGAGTGCTGTTTGTTCCCTGAACAGCCACCCCCCGAGTTGAGGTGGTCCTTTAGCCACTAGGACACTCACTCCTCTGATTATTTCTTCCTGCATCAGTGCCTCGCTTCCTCCTGTTACCTTCGTACTTTTCTTCCTATTCGACTCATCATACCTTGACTTCTCTTCTCAGTACTTGGCGTTTATTCTATCTCACCCACAAATCTCTTCATTCTCTTCCCAGATAATTCCTCCATGCCTTAGCAACGATCCTATTTTGCATTTCTGATCCTACTAACCCTTGATAGGAAGTGGTTGATGGATCCTGCAACCTGTAGTGAAGTTCAGATTCCCTTGCAGGCCATCCAGAACTCACGACTTGGCCCCAGTCTGCGCTCAGCATCTTGCACGGGCCTCACCTTGTCTGCTGACACCCCCACACCCTCGGCCTTTTCTTTGGGCTGTTGATCCCACCGTTCTGCCCCTTCTCAAAATGCATTTGCTTTTTCATCAGATGGTGTTAATCTACCACAAAGCTGCTTGTAGATTCTAAAGTGCTGCCTCTTACCATGACCTATAAAATCCTGTATATTTTTTAACATTCACCCAAAAAGATACCTCCTTTACAAGTCTTCTTTGATTATCCCTTGAAATACTTGGCTACGCTGTTCTACCCTTGCTTTGTATTGTTTTATTTATGTTGACTTTTCTCTCAGTTAATTGTAGTCATTTCTCTCTTTATCTCACAAAAGCCAAACTACAGTTTATGTATCAAAAATGTCTTACATTACTAGTCTTCAGGAAATATTAGCCAAATTCAGTTATTTATTTAAAAATTTTTTTTCATAGCTTTTGGTAAGGCCTTCATGGTCCATATAGATGTTATAGAATCTCTCTTGTATTTTAGCTCTCATGTGTCCTATAGAAATATAATGTGAGCCACATAAGCATCTTTATACTTTCTTTTTTTTTTAAGTTTATTTATTTATAATCTCTATGACCCAACATGGGGCTCGAACTCGCAGCCCTGAGATCAAGAGTCGCATGCTCCACCAACTGAGCCAGCCAGGCACCCCTGTTTAACTTTCTGATAGCCATTTCTGAAATAGCAAGAAGCAGCTGGGGAGTCAATTTTAATAACATTTTATTTAATCTAGCATATTCAGAATACTATCACTTCAACATGTAAACAATATGGAAAGCTTATTAATGGGATAATTCATATTATTTTTGTTTGTTTCTTTCACCCTTACAATCAATTGCGTATTTTATACCTATAGCCCCTCTCACTCTGATTCCAGGGGCTCCATAGTCCCACCTGGCTGGTGTGGTCTCTGGACATACAGGACATCGCAGCTCCGGCTCCTGCAAATTTCTCATCACTGAGACCATGGTTTATATAGATAGTCCAGTGATATACTCTGAGGTTGAACTCCTAAATTTTGTATTACTTCTCTAACTGTCCCATGTTTTTAAGATGTCACAGAATTGTTTTGAACTTCACGTAATTAGGATATCAGGTCCCTTGTAGCACTTCATTGTTCAGTGTTTTCCTGTTAGCCCTCCGGGCAGCGTATGCCTTTACCCTCATCTGATGAAGCAGGCAGGTGAAGGAAGAGAGAGGTATTGGATCACAGACCCGCATGCAAACTGGGCTCCTGCCAGCTGGGACGGCCCTGTTCCAGGAGCTAGCCCTCCTTGTGACACTCAAAATGCAGAATTAGAACAGGAATTGAATCCATCGTACCTAAAACATCCTCGGAGGGACACCGTAGGACAGTTCTTGTCTAAGAGGAGAAAAGGAAACCTCACTCTGTTCTTCCCAGGAACACAATTTGATCTGCAGTTTAATACACTTTTGTTGGTTGGTAGTTAGTGAGATTCATTTTGGTAGGAGGTGAGTGTGTGCCTGTTGCTAATGTGGCATTTAGAAACACATTCTTTGGGGGATGAGCTCTGTTTTATGACCTTCTTGAAAAAGAGGTAAGTCTTTCAAGAGATTGAATGTGGATAAATCAGTTATTGTTCCCAAAGTTCTCTTGTAAATAACTCAGTACTTATTTCTCCAATGTTACAGTGATTAAGTACTCAGACCACCACAAAATACCTATTTAAGGGATCAGTAATGTAGCTTGCTTATGTTAATAACGTACAGTTTCCAGTCATCACGGGTAAGGATTTTTCTAGGGGAAAATCCATTAGGAGACTAACGTATGCAGTCTTGCCATGGGAGTGCACATCTGGGGGGTCAGTTTGCTCCCACCTGGAACGGTAGAATCTACCTGAAAAACCATATCATCCAAAGGGCTTGTTGAATTTGTACAGCAAATAACATAAGGAAGGCCCTCTGATTCTTTTATAATAGCTCTTCTCCTGGGAGCAGGTCCTCACGTTTTTCCCCCCACAAAGCAGAATCTCAGATGACACAGTTTCTTGTTTTCAGGGTTGCAAATGTTGGTGAGACTGTAATGAGAGAGAACCTAATGTGTCTTCTTAATGAGATGATAATTTTTTCTTTTTAATTAAAACACACACACACACACACACACACACACACACACACACACACACCACAGATGCAGATGACTGATTGCTTTTGACTACATCTCACCATGCCCTTCTTTGAGCTGTATTTTGTAGCTCAGCAGAGTCTTCTTTGTCTGATGAAGGTTGCCTCAACAGCGTGTGTATCTGTGTGTGTGCGTGCACGCGTGTGTTTGTGTACACGCATGTGCGCACACCTGGGAACACACCATACCCCAGCAAACCTAGTCAGCTGAATCACTCCTTCCTGCCTTTCCCTGCGCTCTACCATAAAAGACAGCCCAGGGGGGCGCCTGGTTGGTTGATCGGTTAAGCGTCCAACTCTTGATTTCAGCTCAGATCATGGTATCAGGCTCCTGAGATAGAGCCTCCCATTGGACTCTGTGCTGCTGAGCTTTGAGCCTGCTTGAGATTCTCTCCCTTCCTCTCCCTTCTTCTCCCTCTACCCCTCCCCACCTCAGCCCAGCACCACTAGCTTATCTGGGTACCGAGGACCCTTTATATTATTATAATTTCTTATATTCTAAATTAGTTTACAAAAGTAAGAATAAAGGGATAGTGAAAAACAACTTCACTGAGAAATTTTAATAAGAATCAATATAGTCAATATTTTAATTTGAATTAAAATTTAAATATAGTAATCCCAGATTTTTATTCCATCATTACCTGATTTTGAAGGTAGAGATTTCTGAAATGGGCAGTATTCTTTGAATGCAACTAGCTGCTGATCAGTTCCCTGCTGTGCATGAACCTGGAATATATTCATCTTATAAATACTGACTGCAGACTTAAAATACATCTCTATTAGGTTACAGCCTGTTGTACTTCTTGGTTATTTCTTGCATTTTCACTTGATAATTGAAAAAAATCAATACTTTTAAAACTTGGAGAAATCATAATTTTGTTGAGGAGAGAAAACTACTTTCTGTCCATAATTATAAAATATTTCTAAGTTTGGACTTACAAACAGCCATTAGAATTGTCAGTCTGTTTTGTTGGTGGTGGTTTTGTTTGTTTTTTTCTTTCTGTTTCTACATTGGTTCTTTAGTTCTTACCACCTTTGTAGGCACTCCTGCCTTTGGTATTTTGTCTACTTCCAAACTGTATCCAAAAAATTTTGTAGCCTAAACATGATGAAATCTATTGCAACCATAAAAGAGGAGAAAATATTGTTGCACATGCCCTTAGCTAAAACAGTGAAAGGTGTCATCCTTCTGTTGAATGACAACATGCATGAGAATGCTTTCCTTTTTTTTCTTAGATTTCTAACTTTGCTCACTTTTCGTTCTTGGGCCTGCAAAAATCCATCTAGGATATCATCATCTGAAGACTCATGGTCTGAGGACTTGTTTCTGTGATCAGTTTCATTCATAGTCTGATTTGTTCAATATTTGGGAAGTATCTCCTGTCACTTTTCTCCTCTTTGCTAATTGGAAAATAAACATTTGTGATTTTTGGTTGTGTTCGATGGAAGTCTCCTGACTTCTTCCATACTTTCTGGAAAGGTGATGTAATATTTTGAGAACACAAGAATAAGCCTGTGATAATTTTCCTGTTGCCTCATCCTTGTAGGCCATTCCTCATCCTTTCATTTTCATATTATTTGGTCTTCTTCAGCATGTTTGGAAATAATGAATAATGGTGAAATAATTCTTGGGATGTTAAAAATAGGAAAATGTTGCAAAGAATTTTAGGTATGTAAAAAGTTGCAGCAGGGGCGCCTGGGTGGCTCAGTGGGTTAAAGCCTCTGCCTTCGGCTCAGGTCATGATCTCAGGGTCCTGGGATCGAGCCCTGCATCGGGCTCCCTGATCGGCGGGGAGCCTGCTTCCTCCTCTCTCTGCCTACCTCTCTGCCTACTTGTAATCTCTCTCTGTCAAATAAATAAATAAAATCTTAAAAAAAAATAAAAATAAAAAGTTGCAGTAGACTGATTAAAGTAATTATAAGATAAAGTGAGCATTATTCGACTTTTTAAAAATAAAATCTCTAAAAAAGAGTAAAAGTCAGAAATATGAACCCTGGGCGCCTGGGTGGCTCAGTGGGTTAAAGCCTCTGCCTTCAGCTCAGGTCATGATCTCAGGGTCCTGGGATTGAGGCCCGCATCAGGCTCCCTGCTCAGCAGGGAACCTGCTTCCTCCTCTCTCTCTGCCTGCCTCTCTGCCTACTTGTGATCTCTCTCTCTCTCTCTCTCTCTCTCTCTCTCTCTCTCTCTCTCTTTCTCTCTCTCTCTCTGTCAAATAAATAAAAAAAAAAAATTAAAAGAAAAAAAAATGAAAGAAATACCAACCCTTACAAGAACAGCTCAAAATGAAACCCAAAGGGTGTGATTGTACCCAGTGGACCCCGCTGGTATTCTGAGAGTTAATAGCCTACTGTACTTATCACAATTTTACATTTGTTAGGAGACCTGTGTCCTTTACACTTTAAAACATTTGGCCTAATTTTCCGCAAACTAAGGGCTCAACAAATATTTGAATTAAACTGAACTAGTGTTCATGTCAAATACAGACAGGCATAGTTAGTAATTCAGGGTTAAACTAATGGGGTAATGGGGCTTTAGAACAAAAACTACCAAGAATAACATTCTGGATATGCAATAATTAAGTGAAATTGCATCAGAAGTCTTTAAGCTAGAAATACTGGGAAAAAAAAAAAAGCTGGGACCTCCGGAATATTTGTAACAATTGCTTAGCACCATTAGTGTAGTTACTACTTAAGTACCTTTTCATTGCTTCAAAAAAAGTGAAATAAAATAGACTAAAATGAAGTGAGATTCAGATTCCAAATGAAGGTAAGATTTATCTCTCTTTGAGCTTTTGATGAAATGTCCATTCTCAGAGCAGCTTTCCCTGTTTGAACCAAGCAAGCATTTTTTTGTTCTTTGGTGTCAGATTGGAGCTCTTTACTAAAATTAAAGAACAGTAGGCAAAAATTTCAGGAAGTACAAGTTACAGTCATGAGACTAACTCAGTCCATTAGCTGTTGGCAAGCACTGTGTGATTTTAAAAATGAATAAAGACATATCAGTTCAGAATGGTGGTTCTCAACTGGGGGTGATTTTGCTGCCCAAGGGGCCTTTGGAATTGTCCACATTTTGAGTTGCCGCAAGGCGGGGGGGTGCTCCTGCATTTGGTGGGTAGGGACCAGGGATCCCGCTAAGCCTCCCACCAACACACAGGACAGCCCCACCGCAGAGAAATGTCAATAGAGCCAAGGTTGAGAAACTGGTTTTGAGGTTTCTTCAGGAGTGGAAAGCTTGGGAAATTATTCTTTAAAACCCCTGATCTCCTGTGGACAGAAAAGCAAACACCCCAGGAGTCTGCCTCTTGAGTGCGGCTTTTGTACAGATGGAAATGCTTGAGATGAAAACAAACCTTCCAAACATCTGCATCCATAGCTAAAAAGACCATCATCAAAATGCACTCAAATACAATGGATGATTGAGGCTTCCTGTTTGTACCCAGTTACTTCATTAATTCGAATCATTATGTCAAATATTTTTCCTTTTATTAGTATCACTACTCTCCGTTTGACTCCAATAAATATTAGCACATTTTCTGGGGCAAAATGATTTGGAAATATTCAGTATATTTAGAGGCACGGGAAACTTTCCAGTGAAAGTACTTTTCCATTACATGTATCATACTTTTTCAGAAGGTTTTGAGTTAGGGGAAAAATCTCCTATAATTTGACCTCATTGTGAATTTTGTGTTCCTATTTGTTTTTGTTCATATGGATATGTTTTTATTTAGATGTGGCTAAAATATCAAATTTTTATTTGTAAATATTTTAATATTTAGAAAATACATTTATAACCTTCATATTTATTCCTTCAAAGTTTGTGCATCCATGTGACCATTGTCAGATTTTTTTTTTTTTGAGAGAGAGCGAGAACCTGAGAGAGGCGAGGGAGAGGGAGAGAGAGAATCCTAAGCAGATTCCTCCCTGAGCACGGAGCCATCCATGGGGCTCCATCTCACTACCCTGAGATCATAACTTGAGCTGAAATCAAGAGTCGTATGCTTAACCAGCTGAGCCACCCAGGCACCACGTCAGATTTGTGTGTGCGTGTGTGTGTGTGTGTGTTTCTTTTTTTTTTTTAATATTACGGAGGCCACGCTTTTGAATTCCTTAGTGAACCTAGATTTCTTCCCATGTTATGTGATAATTGCTTGAAGGTATAGCTCTAAAAGTTGGATTACTGGATTAAGAGTTAAGAATGTACTTGACAGTACTTAAAAGGTATCACAATAATATTTATGCCTATTTACAGTGAGGTATCAACAGCAAGTGAATTTATTCTATCATTGCATATTCACCAGTACTGGATTCTATTGCTATTAATAACCTGGCCCCTGACTCATACCTCCAAGCTTTCAGGGTCTTCTAGACTGAGTTTCATGAGGGTATGAACTAGGTTTTAGTGCCTTCTTATACCTTCGTCTGTGCATGACTGGAATAATCGTAGTAGATGTTATACATAGTCTTGCTATGTGAAAACCACTGTTCTTTGAATACCTTGCAGACGTTAACTCATTTAATGTTCACAGCTCTTTAATGTCTATAGTTACTTGTTGAATGATTTAATGAGTTTTTGGGGGCTTTTCCAAAGTTAGGAATAGATTTGTGCTGAGGTATATATAGTTGGAGATTGCAATATTTTTTGTCTTGTGACAAGCAAATAGCATAGGTATTATTCCATATGTAAACTTGAGCCCAATCCTTTTGCAGATTCTTACTCCATTAATTATACATTAATGAAATGTAATTAATAATCCGTATGTTTCTCATTCAACTACATTTCTTCCATTCCACCTAAAGAGCACATATAAATCATAACTTTAAAGTGATTAATTTGGGGCACCTGGGTGGCTCAGGCAGTTAAGTATCTGCCTTCGGCTCAGGTCATAATCTCAGGGTCCTAGGATCAAGCCCCGCATCGGGCTCTCCGGTCAGTGGGGAGCCTGCTTTCCCTGTCCTTCTGCCTACCTCTCTGCCTGCTTGTAATCTCTCTCTCTCTGTGTCAAATAAATAAATAAAATCTTTTAAAAAGTGATAAATTCATTCAGCTTTAACCATAAGAAGTTTCGGATCATAAAAAGTTTCAAACCCGTAAATAATTTCTACTGAATGATTCATATATATTTGAGGGAAGTTAAAAATCCGTGATTTTGACTGATATTATAGTATCTGTTGATTCCATAAACAGCAGTTTAATCTGCCTTAGTTAGAATCTAAAGCTTTAGATTAGTTTAATACAGATGGGAAATAGGAAGGGAAAAGACCAGAAACTACAAAAGGCTAACTTAATCCACTGGAAAAACATCACTTTGACCTAAACTGAGCAAGCTCTTTCTTTTTAAGCTCTTGCCTTTTATTTATTTGTGTGGGAGTGGGGAGCCAGAGTTAATGGAGGGACAGAGGATTTATGGATCCTACTTCTACATTAGTAGAGGTCTGTTCAATCTAATCCTCTTAAAAAGGAGAGAAAGGGATCTTACTCAATATTTCTATGCAGAATGTTTCACAAAGATAACATTTTTCTTTTTTTTTATTTTTAATTTATTTTATTTTTTTTTAACTTTATTTTTTCAGTGATCCAAGAGATAACATGTTTTTTTTAATATAGAATGGGTTTATGAACATGGAGAAATGTACATAAAAAATACATGTCCATTTGATCAACAGCTAGGCCATCTTGACATGGCTCTTATTTTCAGGTGAGTTGGTCATTAGTTGAATCAAGTAGGAGAGAGATGGAGGTAATAATGCAGCTCATACCCCCATCATGTTAACACCATTCGTGGAAGAGAAATGATAATACAGTAACCCCAACCCAAGGTTAACATGTCAAAATATAAAAGATGCGAATGCTACTCTGACTCTCAGTTGAGGACGGCCATGTCTGTGGCTTCATCTGAAGCTGTTGATGGAGCTCCCGCAGAAATCGCAGGAATCTGATTTCCCAGTGTCTTCATCTACCTTTCCCGTAAGAACCTGTGGCACAGTAAATGCATCAACATAGCCCAAACTCTTGGGAGCATTCTTTGTACCCTACATATGAACACAGTTAGGAGATACTTTATATCCATGACTTGGACTTGGACTTGGACCTCTTCCAGAAAGATGAGAGGTGCTAATAATGCTGGGTGCTGCCCATTTCTGGTCATTTCCCAGAAACTTGAGCAAAGACCCGCCCCAGCAGCTACCCAGCATAAGGGGGGGACACCTTGATCGTGATCATTATTGCAATTAGCATAGAAAGCTGTAGTTACCGCTCCATGTGTGGTGGCTCAGTGCTAGGTAGAGCTGAAAACTGACTTAACTCGGGTCTGCGTGCTACAAGAACTGTTCACAGAAAATAATCCCCAAGTGGTTGGTATGGAGGGTGTGCATGTCACAGAGAGATTATCGGTGGTTTAGGAAACCTTATCGGTGAATCATAGAGTATATTATGCACCTGTTGGCTCCCAGTTAGCTTGGGATGTGGAAGCATTCATGGTCTCACCCAATCTCAGGCGGTTGTGAAAATGCATGTCTATTCATGGGTCAGTATACATTTCTCTCTCTTTAAAATTGGTTTAGAGAAAGAATGAGAGAGGCTTTATTTGACTAAATCTTACTCGGCTCTCTGGAGTTAAAATTCCTTGAATACATAATCTTTTCAGCTGCTTTTCTGTTTTGTATTTTGAGAAGGTGGTATTAAATGCTCAAAGGGCAGGGGGGGACTAACAACTTTGGAGGAGAGTTACAAAGTGAGTCATAGAAATGATAAATCGTAGCCTTAAATCTTTGCCAGTGGGTGAGTCAAGTGGAATGGATTGGATGAGCGGCTGTGTGGCTCTGAGACATAACTGTCCCGGTGCTGGTTGGCAGCTTCCAGCACTCTGAGGCGGAGACGCATCACTGTGTCTTGCACTGTAATGAGGCAACTAATTGGAAAATGATGAATAGGAGAGTAGCAGAAGCTCGCCTTTTCTCTTCAGGCAACTGACCGCCAGCTCTGGGGTCTTATTAAAAATGCTGAGTTCCTGTCTTTAACAAGCTTGGGTCCCCTGTATGTCAGGAAGGAAAACCAAAGGCTTTAATAGTCTGAACCAGAGTTCAGCCGCGTGGCCAGACCAGGGGGGTTTGTGCTGATGGGCAAGCAGGCAATGGCTGGGAAAGGCAATGCGAGATGCTTTTGAAGTGGTGCAGGGTTGGGTCGCTGCCATCGGAGTCACATCTGGCGGCTATCGCCACGCTCGCTGGGAGCCACGGGCGCTGAGCTGCCGCAGGAACTGGATGTGGCTGAACGCACGGCGCGAGGGAACCGTCTGTTTCCTAACAGCTCCTTAGAGGGTTGGATTTTTCACTGCCGAGGATCTTACACCGTTGAGGAAAGGAGCATCGTTTATCCTCCTGATGTCTTTTCACCGAACTGTTCAAATCGCCTGGATTTCAAAATAGTAAAGAAACGAGAGAGCCTCATGATGCGCGCAGGTTTCTGGCAGGGGTTTCCCCAGACAGGAACTGCTAGCCGAGACCGGCATCCGGATGTTGTTACTCTCATTGTGAAACCCCGAGTTTAGGCGGGATTCACTATGATTCTGAAAGTATGTGTTCCTCGTTTTTTTGTTTGCTTTGTTTCTCCCCGTGGCCTGAGGGTCTGCATCAGTGTGTGATGCCCAAAGAGATTTCTTTCCCTGGAACCCTGTCGTTCCTCAGATCCTCGGTAGTAATAAATTGCATGCTGGAACTTTATTTGGAAGTTAGTGATAGTAAATTGGCCTCCAGGAGCCCTCTACTAGGAAATCAAGCTGTAGTACCTGATGTCAGTGTCTCCCCATCTCAGTCTAAACTGGTACCAAGAACTTGTCACAAAAAACTCCGCAAAATTTTCACAAGCGTGTATTTGTTTTCAAAGGAAGCCATTCATGTAGAGACTAATTTAGAGATACTCAAGACTGTTTCCTTTAATGAGACAGAGAGAGTAAACAAAATCTTTCCCAAGTGAGAACTAACTACAGCTTCCTTTTTCACCTTCCATATTTAAAAAGTTAACACTCTCTGTGTTTACCTGTAAAGTTGGGGGTGGAATTGTTCCAGTTAGCTGAAGCTGGTGGTCACCTGAAGAGCGTGTCTGTGTGTGTGTGTGTGTGTGTGTGTGTGTGTGTGTGTGTGTGTGTGTGTTCTGTCTGCATGATCTGTTGATGCTTCATTTGTTTTAAAATGGTCCTAAAGAAATAGTATCCTTTCCTTCCTTCAAAAATAGGCTCAGGTATCTGCAAATGAAATTGTTTCCTCACTTAATCCATAGCAAATTTCCTGTACAGAGTGAGACATTAGAACATTAATCTTATTAATGTTAAAATTCTAGAATGTACAGCATTTTTAAAGAAATTCATTTATTACTTTCAAATAAATATAGTAGTTCAAACTAAATATTTTTTATTCAAGTTATCGGTAGTATTTTTATCTACCATTTGTATATTATTTTGCATATATATTTGTTTATACAGATAAATTTTATTTATTTGTAATTGAGTAAAATAATATGAGCACATCAAACAGACCATTGGTGTTGATGACATTATTTACTTAACCCCCTCCTCCCACCACCTACACATATATAAATATAAGCGTATTTCTGTCTTTTGTAAAACTGTATCACTGATCATATTTAAGCAGCTTTATTTACTTATTTTTAAAGATTTTATTTATTTGTTTGACAGAGAGATCACAAGTAGGCAGTGAGGCAGGCAGAGAGATAGGAGGAAGCAGGCTCCCAGCCGAGCAAGGAGCCCGATGCAGGGCTCAATGCCAGGACCCTGAGATCACGACCTGAGCCAAAGGCAGAGGCTTTAACCCACTGAGCCACCCAGGCACCCCTTACGCAGCTTCAAATGGGTGTGATTTTATTTGCATCAGATGTTTGTTATCTTTAATTAGTAAGATTCCTGTAGGAAATAAAAACATTATCCATGTAACATTTTAGTGACCTTGACCTCTTTTCCTAATTGCTTAATTGCATACATAAACCAGTATCATACTGTTTACTAGCAAAGATCTTCATAAACTTTTTGAAGGCATCTGAAGTGCGAACTATGAATGTTTCTATGTTTTTGAATAATCCTAGTAATAGTGCTTCCTCCAGCTCTGTTTTATTAATCTCTACTCATTTATTGTCATTTTCAAAAGTAAGCAGAGGACACGGAGACCTTCTGTCTGGTCATGTTATCTGTAAACATTTAAAGACAGATGGATGTTCATGTTGTAATTTATGTCCTGTTTTCCACCAAGCACATTTTGCTCTGTAAATCTCTGTAAAGAGAACTGAATATTGAGCATATAATTGGCTACAATGCTTGTGTATTGACTAAATTGTTTTAGTAAGTTGTCATGTGCAATTCTGGGAGGATCTGCCCAAGGATATTCAAAAGTACAGTGTGGTGTTAGAAGTTACTTGAAAATAGAGGATAGCAACTTTTTATTGAGAACAATGGTAAGTTAGACTATATAACTAATTTGGCATTGTATTGTCCTTGTGTCTTATAACTGAAATTTTCTTTTGCACTTGAAACCAGTGTGCTGTTGTTTGAATTTGGTCTTCCTAAGTTTTTTGCTTAGCACGCTGTTGCCATTCTGTGAGCAGCCATAGTTGTGTCACTGGAGTGTGCACTGGTGATTTGCTGTCTCTTATATCAACTGCTCCGATACCAGTAGTTAGGAGATTAATGTTGTTGGGTACGAAAAATGTTAATGTAATGCTAGCTACCAGACTGGAAAAGAGATTATCATCATGATGGCGAGGACATTACATTTATAGTCATTTAATGATGGTAGAGCTAATCTGCATGAAAAGACATGGTGAGGAAACAGAGGTCCAACACACTAGTCGCACCCAAAGAATTTAGGAAAGACCAGACATGTTGCTTAAGAAGATGACTTTTGCTTCAGAAATGTCTTCAAGGGTTTAGAGTATTCTTTGGACCCAGTGAAATTTTCTTGAGCCTGTTTCATTACGTCTAACATGAGGAAGATTTGTATCACCTGTTGTCATAGTACTTGCTTTTAAAATGGAGTTAAAGCTTAGATATGAGAGCCTCTTGAACTAAAATGTTCAGTTTTAGTTCAGGCTTGATGGTGGTGCATTGAGTGGAATTGTAAGGGAGGGCAGGGCAGGCCAGGGTGGGGCTGCTAGTGCTTCCTCAACCTGCTCTCCCACCCCTTACCTCACATAGTCAACTAGAAGAGCTCTCCTCAGGGCATAATGACTAATCTCCCACCTCTGGTTTGAGAATCATGGCTGTTATAACATGTTCCTTCTTAATTAGGTCTTTAGAAAGTACTGTGGGCCTCGTAATAATTATAACCAATACTAATAGATAATGACTTCAGCACTTTCCGTCCTAGATAGATGAGGTTGAAAACATTATTAAAATAGACGTTGGAAGCAAACAACTAATGATCATCTGATTTTATGAATTTAAATACATATGTAGGAGTGCTTTTTATTTTAGGGAAGTGAAACATTAGAAAATGTGATTTTTCTAGGATTGGAAAATGGCTGTAGAAATTCATGTGGAATTGGCTGAGGCTCTTTTGGACATTTTAAATAGAAATTCAGTAGGTACTCGAATAGCAGTAAAGTCATTCTCCTCTCAACTTCTGTATATTTGAATACCTTCAATTTTTTTTTAAGATTTTTTTAAGATTTTTATTTTATTTGACAGAGAGAGAGATCACAAGTAGGCAGAGAGGCAGGCGGGGGGTAGGGGAGGCTGATGTGGGGCTCCATCCCAGGACCCTGTGATCATGACCCTGGGCAGAGGCTTAACCCACTGAGCCACCCAGGTGCCCCCAATTTTATATTTAAATTGTATTTCAGAAATAGTTCTAAAAGAATGATGACATCTTAAACTAAACTAAGAAGGGAAACTATATCAAAGTTTTAATCTTTTACCTCTGGAACATGCTGTTCATTTGTTCCCCTCAAAGTACATATACATCCTTTGAGTGGTCGTTGGTGAGCCTCAAGTGGTTGTCGGGAGAATTTTATAGTTCCCGATACTGGAAAATTGGAACCAAAGAGTCCTACACATGTCGACATGGCAGTGAAGCACCAGAGTTTTACGAAAATGTTTGCAAGGTGATCACAGGACGGCAACATTGCACTTAAAGTGATTTAATGAAAGGCGCCTGGGTGACTCAGTCAGTTGAGTGTCTGCCTTTGGCTCAGGTCATGATCCCGGGGTCCTGGGATCGAGTTGGGATCCTTGCTCAGTGGGGAGCAGGGGAGCCTGCTTTTCCCTCCTCCCCTCACCCCTGCTTGTGCTTTCTCTCTCTGACAAATAAATAAAACTTAAAAAAAAAAAGAGTGATTTAATGATACTAACACCAATCACAGAGGAGCAGGATGCTGAGACCACACTTCATCGCATCTCTGTACTTTGCTCAGCTTCACATCCAACTCCGTGTTGGCGGGAGACACACTTAGCAGCACTTACAGTCACAGAACATTCATCAAAAGGTGGCCTTTCTCACCTCTTCCCGTGTGGGGAATGTTCTCTCCCAGCATGCACGTTGGTAAATTGACTCTATATGTCACATCTTTGTCTGGAATAGTATGTTTAGAACATCTGTGATCTTTGGCCATGACCCCTTAATAGGACTGAATATGCTCTTGTTCTGTCGCTGGTATTAGTTGACAAATAACTTCTTTATCTGCCTAATCAAGGTACCAGCGCAGACAGACCCAGATGCTTCTGGGCTCAGGAACCTAAATATTCATAGGATAGAAATTTCAATATAAAGCACCTTAAGGTTAATAAGCCCTTAGAACCGATTATCTTTGCTTTTGCTCAGAAGCTCCCCCCCCCCACTTTTTTTTATAATTACTTGTTTGTCTTCGTTTCCAATCTTTCCTATGCATTCTTTGCACAAGGCTTTGGAGTTTTTTTGTTTGCTTCTTTCTAGCCATCCTGACGTCACTGTTTTCTGTTTTGTTTTTAAAGACCTGCCTCTGGTTATTTCTTACAGTGTTTCCTTTACTGGCCCCTTCTCCTTAATTGCTATAATCTATACCTTTGACTTTATAATACTGGTTGTTTTGAGTTAGCCCTGGCTAGTTAGGTTAGTCCCCAGGTGGGAAGCCCGAGAGTCTGTATGGTGAGATTGAAGGACTAAGGCCAGATGCATTAGGTTTCCAGAAGTGTCCAAGAGAGAGTTCTTAATTCCCACCCACCACCTCCACTTTGGTTCTCTCAAAGCTGTTCTGTCTGAGTCATGGCTCTACACCCTCTCTTAGGAATTACAGCTAAGAACCTGGACTCATGTCACCCTTGCCACAAATCCTGTCCATTCTGGATTCATGCACTTGTCTCCATCTTTTCTAGTACAATCCTAGTACCATTACTTCTTGCTGGAGTTACTGCAGTATCCCGCTGGTTTCTGCTCCCATTGTCTCTCCATTATAGACCCATATGGGCCATTTCCACACATCTTAAGACATTCTGTATATAGCAGCCAGGACATGGAATGTAAGCATCTACATAAAGCTGACCATGGAACTCGCAAGACTAAGGTGGGGTAATGGATTTCCAGGACACTTAACAACCAAATACGTGGAGAAAAAGCAGTGACCCCTTTTGCTGAGATGCCAAGAATGGTGTTAACTAGAACAGTTACTCGACACGTACCTTGTGTTCTTTTCCAGGTGGTAATGTGTTTGACCCAGCTTCTCCGGACCTTGCCACCATCGCCCCGTGCCTCTCTCTCCCCACTGCTCTCTCTGTATCATACGAAACATGGCAGGTCTTCCCCACCCCGCAATTGATGAATCTCCCTATAATGATTTCCCCAATTTTCTGGGTTTCTTTTTCTCTTTAGCCTCAGCTTCACCGTCACGTTCTCAAAATGAATTCCCTTAATCACTTTGCAAAACACCCTCCTCCCCGTGTTCTCAATCTTGGCAACCTATTTATTTCTTCCTGACATGAATCATACCTTTTAGTATTGTATCTGCTGATCGTCTTTCTCTCCCCTAATAGAATGTAGGCGCCCTGAAAGGCAGAGATCCTATCCTTTTTTCTTCTAGAGCCTCAGATCTGGCAGAATGCCTGGTGCATAGTTGATATCCACTAACATTTGTTGAATGAATGACTTTTCATATGCTATTGTTTTAAATGTAGTAGGATGTTCTTGATTAGGCTCTTTAATCAATACAGAAAACACCTCCTTGGAGAATTTTTCACATAGATCACTGAATTGGAAAGCAGCTTGAATTATCCTTGTGGGGAAAGAGGAGAAACCGGGAAGAACAGTGTAATTAGACCTCAGCAGGCTAGACTCTGTTTCTGGTTACATATGATATCATAGCAGGACATATGAGCAATGCAGAAAATGAGTGGCTGTTCTGCACTGTTATCTGTGGTCTTTCAAAAATGGTAGCTCTTGTGTGTTAAGGAAAAAACAGCAAGAATGTGCATTGCTGTTTAACTAATGGAAATAAAAAAACAGTGCCTCCCAGATCTATTTTTGGCTCAAATTTCTAGTCCTTTATTTCTTTTTCTTTTTTTAAGATTTTATTTCTTCATTTGAGAGATCGGGAGCATGAGGGAGCACAATCAGGGGGAGAGACAGAAGGAGAGGGAGAAGCGGACTCCCCACCCATCCCAGGACTGCGGGATCATGACCTGAGCTTAGCCCACTGAGCCATCCATGTGCCCCTCTAGTCCTTTATTTCCAGCTGGAGGCTGGAGGCTGGAGGGCTCTACAACACTGTCTTGCATCATGGTCCAAGCTGACCCCGTGCATCTCCTCTCTTTGCCATCCATTCTTCCGGCCATTTCCCGTTACCCTTGGTGACCTCTCTCCACCCAGTCATTCCATCTGCACACGTCAGCCTCATCCTGTCACTAGCCCCCTTTCAGCCCATCACCAGTTCTGCTGTGTTCTTTTCTCAAAGCTCTCACCTCCCACCTCCTCCCTGGCCAGGCTTCTGGAGAGCCTTCTCCCGCGCCCACCTGCGACTCCCCCACCTGTCTGTTCTCCGTACTTCTGCCATCTCAGACTCACTGAAATCCAGCTAAGTTTGCTGCTCTTCTGTTGAAGTTTCTCTACCGGGCTCTGAATCACTAGAAGAGTGAGGGCAAACAAGGTCCTCTGTAATGTGGCTGCAGTTTACTCACTTCCCAGCACCTGCTCCTGTCTCCGGGCCACGCTTAGCTACCTGCCCTTCCTGCAGACGCTTCCCGTATTTACACGTGCTGGGTCCTGTCTCTGCATTGTGCTTTGCCATCGTCTTCTCTGTTGATGTCTGTTCACTCATCAGTTCCTAGTTCACCTGTTAACCTTCTCAATCCATCCCTCCCAAGCCCTGTTCACAGACTTAAAAAAAAAAAAATCCAGGGCACCTGGGTGGCTCAGTGGGTTAAGCCTCTGCCTTCAGCTCAGGTCATGATCCCGGGGTCCTGGGATTGAGCCCCGCATCAGGCTCTCTGTTCAGCGAAGAGCCTGCTTCCCCCTCTCTCTCTGCCTACTTGTGATCTATCTCTGTCAAATTAAAAAAAAAATCCATTACAGTTAATGTGCACACCTCTGACATCATTGTTCTGTGCTTCTTTACCTGTCCAGGTCTGCAGGACTCCGAGCCTGTGGTCAGCAATTGGGACTTGACTAGGCATAGTACCTAATAAAGAATAGGTCTTCACAGGTTTCTTTTCTGAAATAATAAAGCCCAAGGAATATTGTATATGACTATATATTGAATATATATGAATATTGTATATGAATATGTATATTATATGTATAAAATGTTGTATATGAAGAACAAATGATAACTTTTACTAACACTATTTTCAAAACCTCATAATGCCAGAAGGGGGGGGAAACCGTATTTGTCATACATAAATTGGAGCCATAGTCTAATAACAGCAGATAGGTATGCTAGTTGGCATTTACTGTGTGCTTCTAAGTGCTTGGCATACATTAATTGCTCGCAGCATCTCCTGGGGTAGTTAATGTTATCATCCCATTTAAAAGATAAGGAAACTTAAGTCACAGCAGGATGAGTCACTTGCCTGTGGTCACACCATAGCTGGCAGGTGACTTCCAAAAATGTGCCTTTAATTCTCCCGGTTTCCCCTCCGCAGGTCCCAGCAGACAAGAACAATGAGTGAACTGCAGTTTACCGCAGTGTAATTTTTCCTCAAGAAAGAGAGGATGTTCAGAACAGCTGTTACCAGTGATTTAACCTAAAAAGTAATGTGCTTCCACGTTCCTTTTAGGGCCCTGCACCTTCTACGTGTGTTAAAGTGCTTACAGTGTCCGCATTTGGTGTTTTGACCCTACAGATTTCTCAGACAGCAACTACAGATACTTTATTTTTTTTTAAAGATTTATTTATTTATTTGACACAGAGAGAGAGAGAGAGATGACAAGTAGGCAGAGAGGCACGCAAAGAGAGAGGAGGAAGCAGCCTCTCTGCCGAGTAGAGAGCCCGATGTGGGGCTCGATCCCAGGACCCTGAGATCCTGACCTGAGCCGAAGGCAGAGGCTTTAACCCATTGAGCCACCCAGGCGCCCCAACTACAGATACTTTAAAAAATAAACTCAGTAAGCCAAGGAAGCGGGCTTGCTGGAAGAGGAAGAAAGTTGGCTCACTTGTGGAAATGAACTAAAAGTTCAGCTTCTTCTAAACATGTTTTTCCTATGCATCTGGCTGATCCAAGACTCTATTGTAGCAGACTACGCTTGTCTTCACTTTCTGTTTCCATCTTTCCCTCCAATTTAAAGTATTTCTTTCAAGCTCTAAGAATAAAGGGGCAAGGGAGGCCTTGGCTTGTTTTTAGGATAAATGGCACTTCCTACCATCTGAGAGGATGGGGGCAGATCTATCTGTAGGACCCCTACCTGAGACTCTGGGGTAGACACGGTGTACCCACAGTTTCTTGCCATGTGCAAGGCGGGGGAGCAGAATTCTAGGTAAAACCACTTGTTTTTTCACGAGAGAGAGGTGGGAAGCCCACCAAAACAGGCAGGTCCCTTTCCTTCTTTGAAAGGACAGGGTCCTTCACGAGGTGTCCCCAAAAGAAAGGTGAGGTTATTGTCTTGCTTTGTGGCTTTTCTAGAGGCCTTTGCACCCATTTTGTACCCAGGCTGTCTATAGCTTTATAGTCCCTGTGTGTGTGTAGACGCAAGGGAAAAGGACACTTGGCACAGTGTGTGTGCCGAAATGACACCTGTTTGGGGCATTGTTCTCTTATTATTCTCTTTAAATATTATATCAGACCTCCTAACTACCCATTCCAGTGTACCTCATCCAGCCTTCCTGTTTCTGTATTTTCCCATAGTACTTGTCACCCGTAACGTGCTCAGACACCTTTGCCTTGGTTTCTCATATTGTCACGTCTTCCCCCAAGTAGATCGAAGTGCCAGGAAAGCAGGGAGTTTTATCTGTTTCATTCCCAGAGAAAACTTCCAAGTGTGGAACGACCCCTCAGAGCCTGGTTCACACTCAAATATGGTAAAATGGCTCCAGAGCACATACCTCTAGCTCTTCACCCAAAATGTATACCGATCGCCGGGACTTGGCAGCCAATTCTTTAGGTATGAGGAATGTGGTCCAAGTTTTCTGGCGTAGCATCTGATTAACCAAGATTGGGTTTCGCTTATCAAGAGCCTTAAATGACTCTGAAAGTTTTTATCACCTGAGGTGCTTCTTCTTAATCCTAGTTGGTTCATAAAGCTGTCAGGAAAAAAATGTGCTTTTGATTATATATGGCTTTTCATGCCTCCAAGATAGTCTTTAAAAAAGCAATTTAGCTTTTTACTATAATTATATGCTAAACTTAATATTTTCTAAGTCTTGCCAGAATGTCATTTTTGCCCCTTTCAGCAGACGTTTTATGATTTAAAGTTCGAGTAGCAACTGTACTGCATACTTCTACATCTCTAAAACCTAAGACCATTTTCCTGCAGAGCTCAAATGATACCATCTTACCCACAAAATTAACAATAATTTTTTAATATTATTAGATACTGAGTCCACCGTCAGATTTTCCCTGAGCTGCGGAAATGCCCTTCACGGCTCATTTTTTTACCCCAGATTCTATCCAGAATCAATGCCAGCATCTTACATCCTTAACACTTGGGATTCGGGACAGCCCTTTATCTGTCCCGACACCAGCGTGCTGAAGAAGCTATGGTGATTTCCTGTAAACTCTTCTCCAGCCTTTGATTTGTCTCATGTCTTAGGGGTATTACTTAAATTGTTTTTCTCTATTGCTGGAGTATTATTGTTTTAAATATTTTATTTATTTGAGAGAGAGAGAGAGAGCAAGTGCGAGGGAGCATGCAAGGGGGAGGGGCAGTTAGAGAAGCAGACTCCCCCTGAGCAGGGAGCCCAGTGCGGGACTCGATCCCAGGACCTGAGCTGAAGGTAGACACTTGACCAACTGAGTCACCCAGGTGCCCCTGAAATATTCTTATTATGGGTACATAGTGAGATAGTGGAGAAAAGAGAACTCGTCTGTCTCATGTTCTACCCAGGTGTTACTAACTTACACCAGGGCTTGAGTTGCTTCTCTTATCTCTGCTTACTTTAGCCTTATACTTCAGAATTTGACTAAATCGAACAGGGCAGAGTATATAGGCCAGTCTGTAGAGAAGTTGATTTCATACTAAAGCACCACTTTTATAATCTCCCTTCAATTTTCTTTCATGCCTGGCACCTTTTAGTGAATGCAGTTAGTTTTATTCTTAGTATTGGCAAAAACCTTAGTAGCCAATACCCACATGAATTTAATACTGGCTTGTGTAGTAGTAGTCTATTAATACCACTGTGCCATGTGGTACCAGAATTCTGAAAATATAGTCTGGTCCAGGGTATTTTTTTTTAACTTTAAAGATTAAGTAATTTTGTATTCTCTTAAAATCTTGCCTAGGACTGCCTAACATCTGACCCTTTTATGTTTTCTCATGGAGAAGAAAATCAGACTGTATGCGATTGTCATAGAATACACCAATTCAGAGTGTTCTGGAAGAATAGCTCAGTGGTATTTAGTCCTATCGTTCATTCATTTAACATGTAGTTTTTGAGCTTTTTTTTTTTCTTTGAGCTATTTTCAATAGCCGTAATTTGAACTATTCTCTGTGTCACGGACTGTGCCTGTACTGTGTGTGACCTTTGCTTTATTATGTCTTACGTGATACTCATGATGGGTCAGGTGCTGTTCCAAGTGCATTACAAATATTAACCCAGTTTATGTCTCCTCATACCGCCTGTGAATGGAAGTAGCTCCTGTAAAGTTTGCCATTTTATAGAGGAAGAGAAGGAGGCACAGACAGGTTAACTAACTTGCTCAGGGTCACAGAGCCAGGACTCAAGTCCAAGCAGGTTAGCCCCAGAGTTCATATCTCTAACCCCTCCACCATGCTGCAGGGTTTCCTATCTCCTTGGACCCTGTGTTCTGCTGGCTTCTGAGGAGGCAAGAAGCAGGAATCACTGTTGTTTCTGCTCTGGAATTTTAGAACTTGGACATCCTAGAGGCCTTTTACTTTGTTTTATTTGATCTCATTTCAAATCAGGACAAAGCACGGTCGTGTGTTCTTTCCATACCCACCTCACCCCATAGTCCACCTAATATGCAAAGAGTCAGCACACTTTCTTTAAAGGGCCAAATAATAAACATTTTAGGTTCTGCAGGCCACATCCCATCTCTGTGACACATCTCTTTTTTTCTTTTTTTCTTATCATAATCATTCGAAAATGTAAAAACTGCTCTTAGCTTACAGAATATTTAAAAATGAACCATGAGCCACCTGCTCCATGCCATTGATCATTTGTCCTTCTTTGGTTACTCTTTGTTCCTGTCAGCTGACTCTGTTTCACACGCTCAGATTTTCCACCCTCCTATCACAGGAACTTTGGGTATGTTCTGCCTACCCTGTGTTGTGGAGAATGGTCTTGACCCCCCAGACCTTACCAACCTTGGCCTTCTGTAGGTCACACTTCAGCCATCTCTTCTTCAAGGATGTCTTACTGTATATCCCAGGTCTGGTCAGATCTTACTCTTTTGGGTTTCCTAGCCATTCATAATTGTTATCCCCATAGTACTGTCATATTTATTAGATAATGACATCAGTGTCCTTTTGGCTGTTGGACCTGGGAGCGACCCTTGCTCCCAGTGTGTTTCTCCCAAAGCAATGTCCCATCTTCGACTCTGGTCTCCCTGGAATCTGCTCTCCATTCAGCAACCAGAACCATCTATAAAACTTAAATCTGATTGAGTCATTTCTGTTACACGTGAATAAACTTGCTGTTTCTTAACATAACCAGCATGGCCTTACTGCGTCACGCCCTTCCTGTCTGTCTCCACCACCTTACCCTATACTTCGTCCCCTCATCCACTGCCCTCACTGGCTTTCTCTTCATCATGCTAAGCCTGACCTCCGGCCATGGCCTTTGCATTTGCTCTTCCTCCTGCCCCAACCAACTGCCCCACCCAGACTCTTTCAACCTTCTGTGTCTATTTTTTTTTTTTAAGATTTTATTTATTTATTTGACACAGAGAGAGAGATCACAAGTAGGCAGAGAGGCAGGCAGAGAGAGAGGAGGAAGCAGGCTCCCCGCTGAGCAGGGAGCCCGATGTGGGGCTCGATTCCAGGACCCTGAGATCACGACCTGAGCCAAAGGCAGAGGCTTTGACCCACTGAGCCACCCAGGCGCCCTCAACCTTCTGTGTCTTGATGGCCTTCCCCTGACCATCCTATTTGAAATGCTGCCCCCATTCCCACCCCACACATCTGTTATAGTCACTCATCAATCGATTAGCCCCCTTTCCTTTCTCTGTATACTTTTGACTTTTTTTTTTCTTATTTATTAGCTCATATTGTGCCTCACCCACTAAAATACATGTTCCAGGAAAGTAGAGGCTCTGTCCTGCTCACACGTCCACCATCAGTCTCTGGACTAGCACCTGGGACTTGGTGAAAGCACCATAAACACTCTTGGTTGAATGGCTAATGGCTAGTCTGTGGCATAGAGAGGCACTTAATAGAATGGCTCAGTGGGGGCGCCTGGGTGGCTCAGTCAGCTAAGTGTCTGCCTTTGGCTCAGGTTATGAGTCCAGGGTCCTGAGATCAAGCCCTGCATCGAGCTCCCTGCTCAGCAGAGAGCCTACTTCTCCCTCTCCCTCTGATGCTACCCCTGCTTGTGCATTCTCGCTCTGTCAAATGGATAAATAAAATCTTAAAAAAAAAAAAAAGAATGGCTCAGTGGGTGGGTGAATTAATGCATGACCCATTTTTTGCTCGTTAACAATTGGCGCACATTTGTTTCCACTCAAATATTTCACTATCCATTGACTAAAGACAAAATACCTGAATACTTGATCCCTGCAATTTAGCATACTGCACTATTAAAATTCGGTGCCATGTTGAATTCTGTTATAGTCACACTTATGTATTTGTTATTCGTGATTGTACATTATATGGATATCTCTCCCTCATCCTCACACCCTCTTTTCATGGCCTACCAGCTCAAACACTTCTAGCTCACCAGAATCTCTTTCCCCTTTAAATTTCTAAAGCATTTAGTAGGCAGTATGTCTGTTACTCATACAGTAATCAGTGTAGATTCTCTCGGTGAGAAGAGGCATTCCGATTAAATATGTAACAGTGATGATACATTCTCATTTCAGACTAAGGTTGTCTGTATCTCATCCTTAGTGCCTGAGTCACGAGTTTTTGGTGTCTCAGTTTTGTCCTTCTCTCCCTGAAGTAGGAGTCCATAACCTGGGGTCTGGGGTAAGCATTGGGACCATCTGCAAGGAATGCTTTTAGCTGGAAATAACCAAAACCCCAGTCATGAGTGGTAGGGAGCCCCGGACTGGTGCAGTGATGCAGAGACGTGACCTTTCTGTATCTGTCCACCCCACCGTCCTTATCAGCTTCTGTATCTGGATGTTATCAG
The DNA here is from genome assembly GCA_002007465.1 of Ailurus styani. Taxonomy (NCBI): domain Eukaryota; kingdom Metazoa; phylum Chordata; class Mammalia; order Carnivora; family Ailuridae; genus Ailurus; species Ailurus styani. The sequence goes on from LNAC01000117.1 coordinate 3,458,434, forward strand.
TTAACCGTTGGCAGATGGCCCTTGCTCTTCCAGGGAGAAAGTAGAGAGATGGAAGTGTAAAGGAACAAAAGCACCCGGTCTACTTGGTATGATGAGCTTTCTTATCTGGAAAGTGAAGCCTTCCTAGAAACCCCACCTAGAGGTCCAAGCAGATGTCTGCTGGCGTCTGATTATCCAGAGACTTGGCAGTCACGTTCGCCTTCGCTATCTGCAAGGGAGACACAGGTCGAAGAATGTCCGCCTTATTTGCTCTGGTAGAGGAAGGGATGGGGGAAAGGAGTTAGGTGTGGCTTTGGTGTCGCTTACCAGCAGTTTCTGCTACAGTGCATTTTTCAGGCAGGAGAGGAGGCTAATCAAATTCTCAAAGATCCTTTACATGAAAAATTAGTAGTACCTGCTAACTGAGGAATGTCATCAACACAACTATCCTGAAACTCAGTAGACTACTAAAGAGAAATCTGTGGCGATCTGTTTTTATATGATATTATTACCCGTAGGCAGGAGAGATTCTAATAGTACAACATTAAAGGTAGGTAACTTTTTTTTTAATAATTATCAGCATATGGTGGATTGAATCCCATATGAGCCTCAAATTCAAATTCATTTATAAAATATCAGTATTAATGAATTAATTAACTTGGAGAATTAACTGTTTAACCAGTTCAGCCCAGTTAGTGAGGCCGTGGTTGGAGGAGCCACACACACACACACACACACACACACACACACACACTCACACATACATGTATAGGTATATATTTATATGTATGTACATCTATATATATTCATGTATATGTACATAATTATTTATATTCCCTTCAGTACATAATTATTTATATTCCCTTCAGATAGTGAAGATTTTCACTAGTGAAAAGATTCATATATGTTATTATATATAATTATTATATATAATTATGTATCATTTATTATCTCTACATACCATTATTATCATTATCATTATTATTTGCCTTCTACCTTCATAATTTGTGCTCTAAAGGGACTGAGGGTTTAGAGTACAGGTATATTTTTTTAGATTTGGAGTCCCGCAAAGTAAGAATTCATCAATTAAAGAGCTCTTATTCTTGCTCAGTCGTGAGAATGCTTGAGTGGAACAGTACAGCAGCAGTCTCTCCCTTTGACTCCTCGTTCCTGAACTGTAACGTACGGAAAGAGAAGTGTCTCTAACACAGTACCCAGCTCCGTGGGTTTTCAAAACTGAACACACGCCAGAGAGCTGACCCCCAGATCCAGGTGCTGCCCGGCCAGCCCCCAGAGGCCTCTGTCCCGTTCCCCTGACAGTCACAGACTGGGTCAATGGCATCAGGCCGTGTGTCCAGTTGTACGTTTGACTCCTAACAGTGCCTTTAGGTAGGTGACAGTCTTTTTCTTACTTAGCTCAGCCCTCCTTGAATCTTTTACACAGAACCCTGAAGAATAAGCTTCCATTCTTTTACCTTTTCTCACGTTTTCTGGCAACTTCTAATTTTCCTAATTTCACGGCAGTATTTCGGATCGTTCGTTCTTCTGGACACACTGACTCTTCGGCCACGGTACCCTCCAGGTTAAACTCTGAGAGCACCAAGATCTGGGACCGAGGGGAAAACAGTTTGGTTTGTTTACCTTTTGGAAAATTCGCTTTATCTTCTTCTCTCTCTATTCCCGACTCTGGGAAATGCTTTGTTCCCCTTTCTAGTTCAATAAACATACATGTGTCTGAGCATCTTCCTGTTGAGACTTGCCCTCTGGTCCTGGGTTGATCTTACACTTTGGGAATTGAAAGCTGTTGTTTCCTCTCCCCACCCCACCCCCCACCGTCATTGTGGTGTTTGGGTTCCATGCTTGTCCGGGTCAGCTACCCCACAGGAATCACAGCCTTCTGGATGTGGCTGCCTCTCCTTGGTCCCACAAAAGGGCAACAGAAAGTCAGTCTTAGCAGACACTATGGAAGAGTAAATACAGCTCTCTTAGAGAATGCAAATAGTGAATTGTTTTGCATGACTTAAACAAAAAGGAATTAAAACTGGTACGTGAATTGAAATCGCTCCCTATCTGAAGGGAGCATCCGGCAAGCAACCACAAGTGGAATCTGTCAAGGTCAGCCTTTATTTAGAAATACAAGGAGAGTCACCTTTGTGATGGAGTATATCCTTCATCAGAGTAAACTCTTGTGCCGACCCATCAATTTCATTATCAGTGATTTATTTCCTCCTAGAAATGTCCCTTTGACCTTTGAACCTTCTTATTAAAGTCAGATACTCCTGAGATGATCAGCATTTTCCCCTCATTCTTTAGCAGTGTTTCACATTATTGGACTTTAAAGGCCTCAAAAGCTGTCTCCTGTAAATTGACAGACGCTAAGATGTGTGAATGTGATACGAATATTCCACCGTGTTACCAGGGGATTGTTTTATTGTGAGTTCTTTGATTATTTACAAGGAAATGATGACGCCCAGCCTCACACATCCGTCAACCGGGCCCCCCTCGGCGTTTCCTTGCCCTGCAAGCCGTTTTCTGAAATCAGCTCACCTGGGTCAACATCGCAGAACAGAGCTGCCCCACAGTTGAAGAGTTGGTGGAAAATCCGTTTTTCCCCCCTTCCTGTGTTCTCTGCTATCTGTGAAATCTGAGGTTGGCAGCGTAATGCCCGTGTGTTTGGCATTCTTTGGGAAGATGCAGCATCATTACAACATAACTGTGAGCTGCTGTTTTAATTGTGTCCAAATAGATAATTGAATTCATGGACATCTAAATTTAATTCCAGAAATCAAAGCTATGGCAATAAGAACTGGACCTGCGTTCTCCTAGGCCAAGTAATTTAATTCCTCAGCCAGTTGAACTATTATGTATCTCTGTTCCTTGTTATTATGCCAGTAAATTGCTCAGGCAGATGCAGTGATGGATGATGGGTGTATATTTCACTCTTTTTTTTTTTTTTTTTGTGGCTAGACACCTGCTAGGACGCAGATCACTTGAAGCATAGCTCTTTTCACAAGCGCGTTTTCTGTTTGGAGCCTTAGGTGCAACAGGTTGAGGGAGGTTCCCGGGGGTCCCCACATCCCCACAGTCCTATTTTGACTGTCCCACCTGGAAGCACAGTGCTGCCTTATCCCCAGATCACAGAGATCACATACTGGGACCCTGTCACTCCATTCATGCTGCAAGACAGTGGGCGCACTCACTTCATGGCTTAAGAAGAATACTGGTTTGGTTTGATCTTTCTCCCTGGCTTTACCTCAATTTTCTACTTAATTTAGGGAACTGAACAGTATTGGTGCCTATAATTTGATTGAATACAGAAGAGAATAAATGGGCTGGTGGCACACATTAGATCATTATTCTGTGCACAGTGATACAACATTGCGATTCTATAGAAAAATGAGGCAGGACGCTGGGTAAAATTTGGAGCATTTGAGTGAGCAACCGTTAAGTTCAGAATTCCTTGGAAATGTTGCCCCAGTTAGACTTTGGCACCCTACTTATCTTTAAGCAGATGAAGGCTTATACCATCCGATTATCAGTGCCAACATTTTCCCTTCTTACCTTTTTCTTCTTGGTTTTATGGAAATGTTAAAATAACTGGTTAGGGTCTTTTGTATTACACTTCATTTATTAACACACTAATAAATTGTGATTAATGTTACTCTGCTTAGTAAGTTCCTCCTTTTTCTCTAGCCACATGCTTCAACTTCTTTGGATGTGTTCATTTATTCTCCTTACATCATATTTAATCAGAATTAGAAAGGTTTTCCACTTGGCAGGCAAGACACATTTCTATAGAACGTCTATAAAAGTTGCTTAAATTATGAGTTAATTGATTAAAAGAATTCCTTCTAGTGCTATATTCCATCCCCTACCTATCTTTTTCTTTTTCATCCTCCACAAAATTACCTGTGGCTGTCCTCCTGGCTCAGTTTGTGGGAGCCTTTTGCCTTCTTCCTTTCTGTCTTCCCATACCATGGAATCCTACTGTTCTCGTTCCCTAATGTGTTTGAAATCTGACTTCCTGTACCCTGCCCAACGAGCTTCTCCTTCTAGGTGAAGAGTCAGCTGTGGGGTAATAATTCCCCCCGATTTCTTTTTTTCTGGGCAAACTTGTCAGCCTGCCAGCCCTCTGTCTTACTCCGGCGATGATGCTTGTCAGATGAGACCCGTGGCGGAGGCTCTGGTCGGTTGCAGCCTTCCACCCCGTCTAGATCTTCTGCCTGTATTGTTTCTGTGATCCGAGCAAGGATGCAACATGTATTTCTGCAGCCAGATGGTGTGTGATATATACTTCTACTGTTTAACACGTTCCTGTCTTCATTTATCATCTTTCAGATGCTCCCGACCATGTCTGCGCTGCCGGGGCATGATTTCCACAAGGATATCTTACTAGGGCTTTCTCATTTTGTCCCAGACATACCCCCCTTCCTCCGTCCACACGTGCTGATTTATTACTCACCACTGCGCTTCAGTATCTACATATTTAATGCCTTACGTATTATTGCTGACCCCCTTCCCAGCTGTGCTGTGGTTTACTGGTTATCTGTTACCATACTTCTCAGTATTGCCTATTCCTGTGGCCCTCAGATCATCCCCTGACTGCCAGCATCAGTATCACCCAGGAAGCTGTTAGAAGTGCAGATTCTCGGGCCCCATCCTAGATCCACTGATTCAGAAACCCTGAAGGATGATGCGCAGTGCTCTGTTTCAGGAAGCCTTCCAAGTGATTCTGATAGTCGCTGAAATACTTGATAATCTCCAGTGTTTACACAAGAAGCAGGAATAGGGAGCACAGCTGCATAGTTTCAATAGGCATCCCTGACTGCTGGATCTTACAGATTGATTTACCCCAGTTTTTTCTTCCTTGTCCATATCCCATGGAAACTTTGAATCACAATATTTGAACCAGTTTCCACCTTTACTAATTTGAGTATCTACCATGCAGATGCTGTGTGGTATTTTCATATATGTTACGTGACGTCATCTGCACACAGCAAAATCAGTTTGGGTGTCCTTCATCCTCTATCCTGTTTAATAGGCTTTATTTATTTATTTATTTATTTATTTATTTATTTATTTAGAGCAGCTTTAGGTTTACAGACAATTTGAGCAGGAAGTACAGAGAGTTCCCCTCTCCCCCCTCTCTGGCCACCCCCACATTTCCTCTGTTAATATTTCACAAGTATGGTACATCTGATCCAATATCAATACATTAGTTATCAGAGTTCACTTTTCGTGTTGTACAGTTCTGTTGGTTTTGACGAATGCACGTGTCCTAGGTCCACTGTTAGAGTATCGCACAGAGTAATTTTACTACTGCTCTACAGATTCCCTGTGCTCTGCCTGTTCATCCTTCCCTTTTTCACCCCGACCCCCCAGAAACCACGGATCTTTTTAGTGGTCTCCATAATTTTTGCCTCTTCCAGAATATCATATCATTGGAATCATGGTAGACTCTTTTTGCAACTATGTAAACTAAGAAGACCTGTGCCCAGGGGTAAAACACTATAGAATTGGGGTGCCTGGGTGGCTCAGTCGGTTAAACATCGGCCTTTGGCTCAGGTCATGATCCCAGGATCCTGGGATTGAGCCCCACATCTGGTTTCCTGCTCAGCAGGGAGCATGCTTCTCCCTCTCCCTCTGCCCTCCACGCCTGCTCTCTCTCTCACTCACTCTCTCTCTCAAATAAATAAATAAAATCTTGAAAAAAAAAATGCCAGAACACTGAAGATCTTTCGAGCTGGCATTCATACTTTGACCTGCTGGCTTCAAGCCTCGTGTATGTTTTTTCTCTGATGCCACATTCCCTCTCGAATTACCAAAATACTTTGCTGTCGAGTCCCCTCCCCCTTTCCTGAAATTTGTTTAAATGACTGTTATTTTCATTTCCCACTCCAGCGAAGACAAAGTAGTAGAAGTCGCAGAGGAGGAGGAAGTGGCTGATGTTGAGGAAGAAGAAGCCGAGGATGACGAGGATGACGAGGATGGTGATGAGGCTGAGGAAGAGGCGGAAGAACCCTATGAAGAGGCCACGGAGAGAACCACCAGCATCGCCACGACCACCACCACCACCACGGAGTCTGTGGAAGAGGTGGTCCGAGGTAACTCACTGTTTAGTTCGATCTCCCCTGTTAGGGAAAAGGAAAGGGTCATGCCAGAGTTGGAAGTTTCTATCCAGCCTACCACCGCCGCCTTCCCCCACCAAAAATAAAATTCTGAGTCACAGGTCTTGTGCTTGTTAAACTCTCTTGGGTCTAACAAGCCGTCCAACAGTTCATTTCAGATAACGTGCAGTCCTGATGTAAGCCTGTTCTGTGCCTTGTTTATGCTGCTGGGCACATCCTCCTTGTTCTGCAGAACCCCACCTAACCGGCTGCCATCTGTCCTGGCAAAGGCCGAGTTAGGTGACCTCCGTGGCCTGCCCCGGCAGTGGGTATTTATTGCACTCCGACTCCCTGTGGCCCTTGTTCACCACCTGGACTGTGAGCTCCCTGAGGGCTAAGACTGGCTTTTACTGAGTGTCATGCAGAGGGCCTGCCTTGTAAAAAGTTTTAGTTGAGTCCTAGCGGACTGAATAGTTGGAATTAAATTTCATTAGAGAAGAACAACGTTGGTGAGTTATCACGTTATTTTTTGCTACGAAATTTATTTTTTATTTATTTTTGTATTATTATTTTTGCTACGAAATTTAACTTGGATCATTTTTTTGTTGTCTTTACACTGCTTTATTGAGAAGAGTGGCAGTGCTTTCTTTGAGAGGTAGATAGAGTGTTAATATCTTAAGACTTTTCTTCTGTTTAATTAATGCTCCTATTAAGAATGTTGGGACGTGAATGAACGAACAGACTTCCTTTTTTGTCTCCGTGAAATAAAAGCAACCCTTGAGTTTACATTAAACAACCAAATGTTATTATAGCAACTAGTGAACTGTTGGGTTGCAGTTCTCCAAGGTTATGCATTTGTTTTGCATAGAATTAGACGGGATGAATACGGGTGGATGGAGTTTTAATGTATTCAAATACTTTTAAAGTCTGTGCACACGTGTTACAACATTGTAAGTCTTCCCCTCACTTTTTATTAGGTAAAATGAGTTCAGCTCTGTTGTTAAATTAGAGCTTAAAATGGGTTACTTTCTTTGCCTTGGGTAGATTTCTAATGATCACTGCACTTTTTATACCTTCATTGAGGTATAATTTACATATAAAATTCACTCATTTTTCAGTATGTAAGTGTATAATTCAGAGGCTTTAATAAATTTACCAAATTATGCAACCATCATCATAATCGAGTCTTAGAACATTCCCATCATCCCGGTAAGATTCCTCACACCCGTTCAGTTCATCCTTGTTCTCAGCGCCAGCCCTAAACAACAGTCAGTCCATTTTACGTCTCTACAGATTTGTCTTTCCTAGACATTTAATATAAGCGGCGTCATACATGGCCTTCTGTGCTGGATTCATTCACTTAATCTAGTGTTTTTGAGGTTCTGTGCTCCTTTAACTTGTAGCTTTTTAAACTGAGATGATTCCATGTTGAACACTCAGAGTTAACTTACAAATTCATTGAAAGAGTCACATATTAGTTACAAAATAGAGTAGAAGATACTGTATTGCTTTATTGTTCCCTCCTTAATGACAACTTCTTTTTGCATTTAGCACATAACAGCTTGTGTAAGCAGGCATACATTTAAGTAAATGCACCTTTTTTTGAGCCACGTTTTTTTTCCAATACCCGAAGCATCCTTTCCCAGAATGTGTTTCGTGTGCCTCTTAGGACCATCTGCGGTTAAATGAACTTGTTAGCTTCTATTTTCCTAGCAGGGAAAGGACATATTTTTCAGAGCTTCTCCTCTTGAAACCTCCAGGATGTGTGACCACAGATTACAGCAGCTAGTATTCTGCAGTGGCTCTGAAGTTCTCATGATCTCCATCAAGAGATCTGTTTACACAATCCATGCCCACCTACTCAACACTCATTTTTGGAGCACCTTTTTAGTATGAGCCATTTTGCTGAGCTTAATGGATCCCATGATGAGAATACACAGGACAGCTAACCCTCATGGATGTTCAAATCTGGTAGGAAATTTAAGTCAAAGAAACACAGAGTCATCTGTGTTTAAAAGTATGAGCCCAGAGCCTACTGCAAAGAGTAAGCCATCAGAGAAGGATCTACAGAGGAGGTGGCATCTGAATTAGAAGTAGAGGGGCTCAGAGTAGGTTTACCCATGGATTTTAGTCTCGTGTTCGTTAGAGTCAGTCAAGGTAGATAGCAACACAGGTTTGCCGTGGGAAGGCACATGGCATGTTTGGGAGACAAGGTCAGTCCGATTTAAACAGGAGCAGATGTCTTTAGATGAGACCGTTACAGGAAAATTAGGCTGGAGTTAAAAATGTGAAGAATTTTAATGCCAGGCTGGCAAGTTATGAGCATCAGCTACGGGTGATCACTTCAGGACCTACCGGGTATGTGCTGAGGATTTTTCCAGTAGAAACAATGAAGAGATTTTGTTATGATGTTACTGCTGCGAGGCGATGGGTGAACAGGGAGTAGCATAATTAACGCAGTAGAATGAGAAAATGCCCTTAAACTTCTGCCCATATTCCAAACCAAGCCCGAGTTCTCTTGAGATAATACGGCCTTCTTACATTCTAAATAAGTCCAGTTCTTTTGCTTGAGTTTTTCTCTCAATGTGGCATGATTAGCTAAGAGAGAACATAGAGGGACCTAGGTTACAGTATTTTCTATAGAAAGCAATTAAAAGAGATTTTTTTTAAATCTCCAGTGTAGAGGGTTTTTTGTTTTGTTTTGTTTTGTTTTGTTTTTAAGAAGCTAGCCCCTCTTATTAACAAGTTAATAATGTTGATGGCAAGGAAAGCAGTTAAGAGGGACCTTCTAAACACTCAACGTGTTCATTACAGTACCTACTGTTAATGCTAGAAACAGAAGAGCTTTTATTTTTTTTTTTGTAATTTATTTATTTATTTGTCAGAGAGAGAGCACAAGCAGAGAGAGCAGCAGGGAGAGCGAGCAGAGGGAGAGCAAGGAGCCCGATGCGGGGCTGGATCCCAGGACCCTGGGATCATGACCTGATCCGAAGGCAGAGGCTTAACCGACTGGGCCACTTGTGTGTCCCTAGAGGAGCTTTTAAAAGGAATCAGTCCATCCCCTGGAAGACTCCTGAAATGAACAAAAGTGTCATTGAGGCAAGGCCTTCTGGGAAAGAAACATGGTGTGCTGGGTCCATGTCAGAGAGCTTTCTGTATTCCCAGCTACCTCTTCCCTGATGAAGAAGAACAGCAGTGCTCTACCCAGTTGCTGACTTTGTCAAACTTGCTTTATAAGGAGCCTGCTCCTGTGTTGAAAATAAAAATCAGAAGCGACTTACAAAGAGATATTGAAAAGAGGCTCCCAATCTAGTTTTCAGTGTTAATGTTTCAGTGCCTGAGAGAAAATGTGATTTACAGCCCTACTTAATAAGAAAATTGCTTCTTCATTATCAACATATTGCCACTAATACAATTCCTTAATGTGCTTCATAACAAAAACTCGATCGTTCTATAACCTGTTTAAATTTGAAAGAAATAGGTAGAGGGAAGGAAAGTATAGGACATTTCAGCACGGTCACAGAATTTTCCACTGTATTATATTAGAATCAATGCTGCTGAAGTGGGAGATGTCAGTTCTAACTCCGTTACCAATTCCAGGGGTAAAGTGAGCGTCCATCTGGCTTTAGGATTTATTGGTGTGGGTATACTGCAGAAAAACTTTGATATTGAACCAGTGGGATAAAGCAATACCGATTTGAGTAAAACAGCTGTATATTAGATTCTTGCTCCTAATTTTCTGTGATTCCAGAAGGAATAATACTTCATAACCCAAGATGTCAGGGCAATTTCTGACTCAACCATGGATTCTAAACTCTGATTAAACTTTGATAATATAAGTGACATAATGTTTGATTCATTCTAGCTGTTTTGTCCATCTAGAATTAGTCTGCTTTTTTCCTTCTGCTCATTTATGCAGCAGATATTCACTGTGCCCCTGCTAATCGCCAGGCACTCTGCTACTGTGGAAAGTGTCGTGAGGAGCTAGCTGTGTTGTAAGATGGACTTGCCTACCACTCTAGGGCAGTGACTTCTATCTTTTAATCCATGTAACTGTGCCGTGTGGTAGAAATTTTATTTCTCCATTTACAGCTAAGGCCTGGAAAATTTTTTTTTTTTTAACTGTCCTTGATCACAAGGGTGGGAGGTGGTGAAACCAGCGTTCAGAATCAAATGGACCGATTATTTCTACTTCATTAATGTCAAATTTTTCTTTTTCCTTTTCCTTTTGTTTACAAATATGTATGGGCTCAATTTATTAACTTGTGCTCCCTGGAATTCCTTTGCTGTAGTCATATATTCATCTTACTATTATCTCACACTGAGCCTTTCCTAAATTTTAGAGTTGTTATTTGAATAATGATGATGATCAGGGGTCAGCAAACTATGACATGGGCCATATATGGCCAGGCACCTGTTTTCGAAGACTAAGGTGTTATTAGGAGACAACCATTCCCATTTGTTTACCTATTGTCCAGAGCTACTTTCTTGCTCCAGAGGCTGAGTGGAGTATTTGCAAGAGACATCGTATTGCCTACAAAGCTGGAGGTATTTACTATTTGGGTCCTTAGAGAAAACCCCTGATATGGGTCCTGAGGAAAATAGTAGGAGGGGCACCTGGCCAGCTCAGTTATTTAAGCATCTGACTTTTGGTTGTGGCTCAGGTCATGATCTCAGAGTCATGAGATCAAGCCCCGAGTCGGGGGGGGGGGGGGG
>LNAC01000117.1:3469364-3508203 GCA_002007465.1 Ailurus styani
CTCTAAAACAAATAAATCTTAAAAAAAAAAAAAAAAAAAGGAAGAAAAAATATTAGGAAGTTTTTATATTTCAAATACTACCATGCCAGGTTAATTTCACTAAGGTAGTTTTATTTTGGTTAGAGACAGACTAGTATAGTGTTCAAGAAAGAATTTGTAATAATTTTATGGCCTTGGGGTAGTTAAGTAACCTTGGTTAAGTCTTTCTTCATGTGTATGGTGTAGAGGCTGATAAGACGGTTCATGTTTGTTGAACAAAGTATGATAGCTGCCCCATGTTTAGCATTTACCGTAATGCCTGGCACACTGTGTTTGGTTTGTTCTAAAAGCATAGGCTACCCAGAATCAGATCCTGGTTCTGTCACCCAGGTCAGTCAAATAACCTTGAAGTCCCACTGCTTCCCTCTGTAAAGTGGGGTTTAATAATACCTACCTCATTTTAATCATTTGGTGAGAATTCAATGAAGTGTAATCTATGAGAAACACTTAGCACAGTTCCTGGTAGACAGTCAGTGTTCAATGAACCTAAAGTGCTATAGTTACCACAATTATAAGTATTATTCTGATTTTTCAGAGAACTAATATTCACTACTAATTAGGAATATCAAAGGTAAACCAACAGATAGGGTTTTTTAAATTATAAAAATGCATAAGTGTGCTGTATCCATATCTATTGGTATAATAGAGGTGATATTTATAGATAACCTGTTAAGAAAAACAGCCTAAACTCGGTTTCTTGGTTAAAATAGTTTTTATGAATATACATTGTGTAGTAACATACCTGCAGTTAAATTTTATGTCTAGCTGAAAATTCAACCCAGATAATATTAAATGCGGCTACACTTCAAGATAGTTTCATTTCTTGTGGGTATTTTGAACCTCTTGGAAGTTTATCTGTTAAATGGACAGAGACTGATACAGGTAGCTCTTTAAGCATCGCATATGGTGATGAAGTTAAAAAGTTTGATCTAGGGCGCCTGGGTGGCTCAGTGGGTTAAAGCCTCTGCTTTCGGCTCAGGTCATGATCTCAGGGTCCTGGGATCGAGGCCCGCATCGGGCTCCCTGCTCCGCGGGGAGCCTGCTTCCCCCTCTCTCTCTGCCTGCCTCTCTGCCTCCTTGTGATCTCTCTCCCTCTGTGAAATAAATAAATAAAATCTTTAAAAAAAAAAAAAGTTTGATCTAATGTTGCTTGCCTTGGGCTAGATGACTGAACTCTGCAGAACTGAATTATTTATCTTCTCCCTCTGGTAGCCGTTCATCTGGGAGCAGCACCACGTGATTTAGTGCTGGATGTTCCATCACCATGAACCAGACACTCTTGGGTTCTGGGCATTGCCCTGGTTCCTGGGAGCACAGGGATACGAATAGGGTGGCTCCGTCACGTTGCTGCCAGCCATTCCTGCACAACCCCTCGTGGGGAGAACACGAGTCTCTCCGACCTTGCTGGTAGGACATGTCAACAGCACCCAGGAAGGAGAGTGCTCAGCCTCAGTTTTAACTAAGGCATTGATGAGAAGTTGGCATGTGAGGGATTTTTCAAAAAGAATCAAGATTTGCCAGGTTATGGAGCACTAAGCAGAAGGGATTCGAAAACTGTCATAAATAAATCAGAGTGCCTTGCGCTGATCTCCAGGGTCGAGGAACCAAACCTTAGCCTAATTCTCACATGTCCATTGTTACCTTTCTGTAATGAATATGACACTTAACAGGGTGTCCTGTGATTCACTAATTGGATTCTTGGTTATCATTCATATTTAACTTTTTACCAGATTGGAGGGAAAACTGAGCATGACTTGGGAGCATGAAAATGTGCTCACATACTCTCGTTGGAGGTTTCATGGCAGTGTGCTGCCCAAAGATGAAGGGAACAAGGCAGAGGGATAATGGCTCCTCCCTTGGCAGAGGAAGATAATGGCTCCCTCAGTATCATGACTAAGGGCAAGTACGATACAGCCCTGTTCCCGGACCAGCATCCTTCCTAACGATGTTGAGAGAACTCGTGTTGGCACTGGGCATAGATGTGAGGTGGCAGCCTGTTCTTTGGTGCCCATGGCATGACAGGCATTGATGGTAAAGTGTTTGATACATACGGAGCATGGCGTTGACCGCTTCTTTTCATGTAGTTAGAGGGTCCCAATTCAGAAAGCCCAGTCAGGTAGTTTGCCTAAAATGTCAGAGTGAGGATGAGAGCCATATAAAAAATTACGTGTATACATATACAATTTTCTATTTTTTCATCATTCTATTGAGATTTAATTTGCATGTTATAAAGTACAGAATTCAGTGGTTTAGGATATTCCCAAAGATATGCATGGCCACATGGGAAATTATACTTCTGAACTTCATTTGCTTGATATTTTCCATGGCTCACAGAGCTCATGGCTTGTACTTTCTATGTTCCATTCCTACACGATATATTTCAAGACTCAGTGTTAGTAATGGACATAATCAGCCAAAGGCCTTTTAATGCAATTACGTCTAAATTTATTAAAAATAAAAAATAATTTCATTCCAAGTCCAGAAACCAGATTTTAAAAAAAAATTCTAGTCTTTCTCATGTTTTTCGCCTAATCAGTTGCAATTTAAAAAATATATAGACACCTCAGACACAAAAATTGCATATATCTACACAACATGGATTTTGCAATGAAAAAAAAATCAAGCGTAATAAAGGACTCCAGCAAGTGAGAGAACAGTTCATTTATTCATTTAGACACCATGTCGTTTTCAGAGGTATGCCTTTTTAGCCAGTCCATTTCCCTCATTGAGTAGGGGGCTCAGATTCCATAGGTGGGTAATAACAGAATTGTGGGTTTAATGGAAATCTGTAGTTCTCTTGTAGAAAAAAGCTTCCTGGAGTTTTTAAGCAGGATGGGTTACAGCTTAAACACCTTTCACTCACCCATCAACCATTTTGCCCTTCTCAAAACTCACTGCTGGCTTCCAGCCACCTCTTCCAACTTCTGACCTCTTAGAATTTTGTTAGAAGAGCAAGAAATCAAGGCGAGGTAAGGCTGACTGAATCTCACCTCAGAAAGATGCTCAATAAAATCCTTCAGCCTTCCAGGCAGCAAGAGCCCAAATTTTAAAAATTAAGAGACAGTCGGGGCACCTGGATGGTTCACTCTGAAGAGCACGCAACTCTCGATTTCGGGGTTGTGATTTCAAGCCCCACGTTGGGTGTCGAGATTACTAAAAAAGAATAAATAAATAAACTTTTATAAATTTATTTATTTATCTATTTATTTATGAAACTCTTGAAATGGTAGAAGGAGTTTAGAACCAGAGACTTGTCAAAAGTACCCTATGTTTCATACATGTGGTAAGACTGTTCGAGTAGATAACTGTGAGGATAGATTTGTCTGTTTCTTAATTTATTTTATGTTCCTGTTGGATATAATTTCTGAGGCAGACTATGAGAGTATGACAAAATCTGGACAGAAATATTGTGTTCCTTGCATGTGAGTTTGAATTCCTACCATTTCACGAGAGAAACAAAAAAGCCCTCGTTGGGCAATCTCATGCCTAAAGCTGTTGTGGAATTTAACAGTAGCTGTGACTCAAGATTTCTGAGGTGTCGGCAGCTGTTGCTTGTTAGCCCCCAGTCTCTGGATTGGGCAAAATTACTACAGTGCAGCTTGAATCCTTCTGGTGTTTGCGTGGACTGTGGCAGGGTTTCTCAGTCTCCACATTAACAGTGTTTTGGTTCCTTGTTGGTCCTATCGCGTTCCTTTTAGGACGTTGAGTAGCACTATCCCTCCCACCACGTGCCAGGAACACCCCCCAGTTGTGACAACTAACAGTGTCTCTAGTCTTTGCTGGATGTCCCCTGAGAGGGGCTGGGGGCAGAAGCTCTCTGGTTGGCAACCACCAGACTGTGGTGCAGGGATCTCCAGTAACGTCCGGCTCTAAGTATGTGAGCCGGAAACACTCCTACGAGCCTCTGTCTCATCTTAATGTCCGCTGTGACACTGAAGTCAGAGTTTTGCACATTGTAGGGAGCCAGTGGACATTCTTTTTGTTTGAGAAGAATAAATAAACTTATGCTCAAAGATGATAAATCCTCATTTATTAGGTAAAAACAGCTATCTGGTAAGCTATGAAATGTAGTTTTTCATAGCTTAGACACAAATCAGCATAAAATTTTTATTTTTTTAAATATTGTGTATGCCTGTTTGCCATATAGGCAGTGAGAGTTGGAGAAAAACTGCCTTCAGCTTTGTTTTGTAGTCTTCCAAAAGCAATTCACTCTCCCCTGGTACACCATTTTAAAATAGCAGATGGCAGTTAGTGTCCAGATAGCAATCAGGGACACGTGTTCCCAGCTGGAGAAGGCCCATCCTTTCCTGCTGGGTCCTGTGACAAGAGACCAGCTAAAATGGCAAGGTGGACACGCCCAGTCTTCCCCAGGAAAAGGTCACAAAACAGCAGGACTGTCCTCCATCTGGGACTCACATTATCTAGAAGCCTCCTTTTTGTTGCAGGAACAGGAACTCCATGTAATTCCTTCTTGATGAGAGGTGATAAAAGAAAGTAAATTTCAAGCCTCCTTCATCACTTCTTTGTTTATTTCTCTAAATAAAAATGACAACTTTATTTCTGGTGTTCTGGCATGTTACAAGAACATTATCACTTAAATTCAGATTTCTGAGAAATCTGGTTTTTTTTTAAGATTTTATTTATTTATTAGAGAGAGAGAGAGAGATCACAAGTAGGCAGAGAGGCAGGCAAAGAGAGAGGAGGGCCTTGATCCCAGAACCCTGAGATCATGACCTGAGCCGAAGGCAGAGGCTTAACCCACTGAGCCACCCAGGCGCCCAGAAGTCTAAGTTTTTATATGTAAGAAAATTATTATGTTGGTATTAGATTTAAGGCACAAGTGTCAAACCTGTCAAAGAAATATGTATGGCTAACTCTTAAAATTAAGTTTTGAGATAGAGCATAGTTGAGTCTTAACACCTCTACTAAAATAGGTTGTATTCCTCTTTTCCTAAATATATGTGGACTCTCTTTTTAGCCAAACCCTCTGCTTCTTTTTATTCATCCTTCCCCTGTGGTCATTTCAGAAAGTGATTAAATCTTACATATCTGGTCTTGACATTTCAGCTGCACATAAAAGGGTTGATCACACTGGTTTCTCAAACGCTAATGTCCATTCAAGCCACTGAGGCACTTGCTAAACATAGATTCAGAGGTAGAGATCTGGAGTGGGTCCTGAGAGCCAGATATGCTGGCCCCGTTAATCCACGGATTGCACTGCCCCTCATACCTTGCAGATGTAGGAGATTGAGACAGGGAATAAGAAACTGAAAGGGAAAGCCATCCTTATGGTGGCGGCATTCTTAATACATTATCAAATGTCACCAAGTGAACTCTCAAGACCAAGCAAATTAGAAAATTCTTACTATCTTCCTACATATGCAGTTGTGACTTGTTTCACTTGTCCCTTTATAATTCCTCTCGTGGGTGCAGTGTAGACAACTCCTGCTAGCCTGTAAAAAGTGATTATATGGGAGTTTCGTGAGCCACAAGACCCACAACCAGTGGTATCTTGAAATACTGGTGGTGGGAGTATTTATACCATGGAAATCATGGAACATTATAAATCACACTTTTTTTTTTTCCTGGAGATAATCAGTTCCCAGCATCCTGTCTCTCAGTCACTAAGAAAAGTCATTTCACTTTATTTCCAACAGAGGACAAGACCTCTTATCTGACTCAGAGTTTGGAGCTTCTTATAGTACCGTGTTTCTCTCCAGACTAACCACACAGCTCTGTGAAAAACAAGTTCATTCCCATAGCAAACAGGGAACAGAGAAATCAGGAAAGTCATAGGGGTACCCTTTTGTGAATGTGCCCAGTGACACCACCACGAGAGTACCGGTGAGCCTGAATCCTTCCAAGTGGATCTCCTTCAGGTGGCATTTTATCAAGACTCTCTCATCATGGGGAGATGTGAGAATTGGGTCAAGTATAGTTGCCATGGCAGATGTATGGGCTAGCCTCAGAGAATCAACCCAGTTCAGTTCACAGGCTAGCCAACCGCAGATACCTTGTAGAGACTTCTGTGACACCCGTCGTTTCATAAGTACTCAGTCAGTGATTTTGGGATCACGCACGGCGGTTCTCATCACTTGTTTGTATAGTCCGACCCATATTTGGGGCTTAAGTGAGATTTGTTATGAGACTTTAGTTCAAGCTTGCTTACCTGTTTTCACATGCCTTTAGTTCATAAAATACAGTTACTAGGTAATAAGTTTCTGGTCATTTATTGCCCTGACCAGAATTATTTTCTATTGGACAGGTTTTCTGATAGCTACTTGCTAATATTTGTAAGCACATTGTAAAATCTTCTTTTAATTAAAAGGACATGTATCTATTGTTGCAAAAATATCTTAAAAAATCATTCTTTTTCTGGTATGTTGCCTTTTTAAAATTTTACTTATGACTTAAACACAAATCTGTCTACTTTATTCAACAGAATATGAGATGTGTTCTAAAAACTTAGTCTCACAATGTTGCACCCCATAGTAATATTTAGAATTGCAGGAATAACTTAATTAGGCTGAAAATTAGTTATTATAAACTGCATTGAAATGGCCGTATTCATTATTAATTGATTGAATGATTAGACAGATCAGTCAACACTTAATTGGAAATATTAAAGATAAGAATATTGAATAGATTTTAATATTTCTGTCATTGTTTTTATTTTACTGTTAACATTAAACAAGTGACTTATTACAAGGTCAGACTATATTTGTCTTCTTATTGCCCTTTGTACTCTACTTTAAAATTTCAAGATATGGGGATGCCTGAGCTCAGTTAGTTAAGCATCCAACTCTTGATCTTGACTCAGGTCTTGATCTCAGAGTTACGAGTTCAAGCCCTGCATTGGGCTCCACATTGAGCATGGAAACTACTTAAAAAATGAAATAAAATTTCAAGATATATAATTTTTCACCCAAAGAAAATAGGTATATTTGTACTGTATCTGAATTTTAATTCTGCATATATTCTTGCAGCATACGGAAAAATTCTCCTATATAATTTTTTTGTTTGTTTCTTTATAATATCAGAATATACAATTTCTAGCTTTCTATAAAAAAATCTTCTAGGATTATTCAAGTGATTGCTTTCTCAAAATTTGTAAATTTAAACCTTATACATCCATACAATACTGGTTTTATTTTCACATATTCCAGTAGTCAGAATAATTGAAATTTAGCTATTAAAAATGAATAATAAAACTTTACATTATTCTGAAATTATTCTTTAGTTAGTGCTTTATTTAAAGCTAATTGTTTGGGGCGCCTGGGTGGCTCAGTGGGTTAAAGCCGCTGCCTTCGGCTCAGGTCATGATCTCAGGGTCCTGGGATCGAGGCCCACGTCGGGCTCTCTGCTCAGCGGGGAGCCTGCTTCCTCCTCTCTCTGCCTGCCTCTCTGCCTACTTGTAATCTCTCTCTCTCTGTGTCAAATGAATAAATAAAATCTTTTAAAAAAAAAAAAAGCTAATTGTTAATCTATTAACAAATTAAGCAAATCTATTTGCTTTTTATCTTTTAAAAAAAAACTGTATATTACTTATTAATTTTTTAAGTAGGCACCACATCCAATGTGGGGCTCAAATTCAGGACCCCGAGATCAAGAGTTCTGTGCTCTACTGAATGAGCCAGACAGGCACCCATTAATCTTGCTTTTTAAAAAGGCATTATAAATATTGTACATTTGAAAGTGGTGATTCTCCCCTCATCCTAGCTGCCACTTTCACAGGTGTCTTCATGCTGATATTTTTTTTTAAGTCTAAAATTTTCTAATTTTGGTTGTCCACAGTAAAGTTTACTTCAATTTGATATCTATTTAGAGTTAATTTTTTGTGGTTAAAGCGTTATTTTTTGGACTGTGGCCTGCCTAATCATTTTATGTAGTGTAGGGAGCTCCAACTTTGCTCCTATATTGTATTTATGTAATATTGATTTTTAGAAAATGGAATTTAGCATTGAAACCAGCCCAGCTCTTGGCAAGGGCCTACCTTGCAAAGATATAAAATGCATAGAGCTGGTTTTTAAGCACATAAACTCATATGCTTTGTGTACACTAGCATTTCAGTTTATGAAATGGTCTCTTGTCTCGAAGGGTGGACAGAGCTATTCTAAAAGAAGAGATTAAGCCTTCCCTGCCCGCAGAATTCAGCTAGATGAATATTGAGAAACCTATTTGTGATCTTAGAAGCTTAAGAATTAAATATGAATAAACAAAGATCATCATTCCTTAGATGTCTGTGTAGTCTGGGCCAGTATTTCTACCTGACTTTAAGCATTCTGAGAAAGATCCCAGCTCCTATTATTCTGGGCAAATTTTCTTCATTATGATATGGAAGATTTACTTTGAATAGAAACGAAGGTGGATTGGAATTTGAATGGCTTTGAACTGTGAGTCTTTTTACTTACTCTTTTCCATTCTGAGAAGAAAATGAAGGGGAAGAAAAGAAAACTGCAGTTTTAATTTTCAGGTGGATTCTCTTTGGGGGAATTACAGCCCTCGAGGCTCTGAATGCTCTGCATTTAGGGGATGATCCTGTGAATCATGTCCCACTGAGTCCCCCCGGAAACGAGCCCTGTTACTCCAGGGAGCTGAGGTTCGAGTCTTAGCCAGAAGGAGCGTGAAGGGCGATGCCCCTCCGTGATGGAGCGGCGGCGCTGAACGTGGGCGGGATTACGAGCTGCCCTTTCTCTCCTGCCTCCGTGCTCTGGTTCAGGGCAGCTGGACCGCCTTCCCCCCTGTCGGCAGATCAGAGCCAGCTGGACAGAGTCGCTGTCTTCCAGAGGGTCCAGAGTCACAGAGAGCCATTCATACCCCTGTTCTTCCAGGCTCCCATGCGGGTACTCCCCCATCCATTGTTTGACGTTAGATCATCACACAGTTACACCACCTCCGGCCGCGTTACCGCATGCTCTGTGTCAGTACCATGGGAGTGATGGCTATGCCTCACCTTGTCCACATACACCAGTCATGGAACTGTGTGGGGCCTGCAGTGTCCAGAGTGCAGCAGCAGCCCTGATAATGTCAAGAGAGCCACCCAAACACTCTCCAAACACTGTGTCACTCAGGTCTTTGCCTTTTCAGGTTGATGGGTCAGGACTCTTGCAGCTGGAGACGCCAGCAAGGATTTTTGTGCTCCTCATGTAGTTCATTCCATTTACTTAGTGGACATGTGAAGGGATTTTGTGTCCTGAATGCTGTCTGAGGTTGACTGGGACAATACAGATTTGGGCGTGACAAAGGGGTATGGTAGCCATTTTGAATGAGGCAGAAGAATAATTAAATGAATGAAATAAAAACGTTTCACTTGTGGTATAGGGAAAGTACACTTCATTAAAATGCCATTTGAATTCTGGACTGGGATCGTTTGCTTCGATCAGCAGAAATTACAAAGGGACACACAAAGGCCAATATCTATCACGGATCCTGTCCTTGGATCATCATTCTTTTATCCCATTACTTTACTATGCCCTGCCCCCAAATTTTCTCACTTCTAATTCATATGCAGGAAATATCCTAGAGACAGGTTCCTGCCCATGCACAGCCGTGATGTTCGCTGGGGGGCCCGCGGCAGACAACTACAAGATGGCATGTACTTGGTACTCTGAGACGTATCAATGTGAGGAACGCTGAGTTGTTGAGGCACGATGGGTTTTGTTGCCAGTGGCCCTGTGATTTGGGGTCATGCCATGGGGTGGAGGCACCCTGTGCCTTTCTTGGAGCAGTGGCCATTGGCAACTCCAGGGCCAAATTCACCCACAGTGTAGGCAGAGAAGACACCGTGGCCTGGCAGTCTCATTGCAGTGAGTACAGCCTGAGGAAGGGCTTAATGATGAATATTACCACATCATAGAAACAAGAAAGAGCCTGTCACATAAACATGTGCAGATTGGTGAGGGAAATACAAGGGAGAGAGCCTGTAGGTGTTTCTTAGAGCTGAGAGAGAGAGAGTCATTCAAGTCAGGAGTGGAGACAGCTGATGATTGTGGTTTGAAGGGAGCCCACCTCTGGGGCGTGTGGCTTTTAGCTCTGTGGCCCGGAAGCTGCTCTGTCAGTAACTCAGAGGTGATCAGACTCTCCCCCACTCCCAAAACTTGTTTTATTCTTTGTAAGTATGACTGCTTTGTCCTTTACTTTGTGGAGGAGGATAAATCAAATCGCCAAGTGGATGGGGAGCTTGTGTGAACGGGTTGGCAGATTCTCCTCATACAGGAGAGCTCTGTGCAGAACGCAAACTGAAAATACCTCATGGCTTGGCAGGGATGGACTTCCAAAGCAGCAATACCGAGTGAGAAGACATTAGAGGTGGGTGACCTTGAGCCCTGATGCTCCTGGAGCCAGATATGTCCGTCTGAAAACCACCTAGAGAGCCAGAACCACCTTGGATATCTGATACACCAGCTTTTATCCTGCACAGTGTTTGACCTCCACCTTCTGAGCTCCGTACTGACTGTCAATGTCATCATGATGGTGGTAGCTCCTGGTTTTGCCATCACCTCTGTCTCAACTGGAAAGAGCAATAAGTGGTGTATAGGCAAGTTAAACAGTAGTTCTCGTTTACATAGACAGTGTGGATCTTTGTCTTTGAGTGAAGGATCAAAGAATTGAATGGAGGAATATCGTCGAATATTCCTAATTTGGAAGCTCTTGAGTTTTGCATGGCATTTCTCTTTGAGAAGGATGCTTTTCCTTGGTATGATGGTAAAACTAATAAACAAGATGTCTGTATGGGCTCAGGCATCTGCAGTTTCTGTAAGCCTAGCTAGGGCAAGACACAAACTCGGAGGGAGAATTATTTTACTTCTGATAAAAATGGAATACACATGGGAGAAAGAGTTCCTGTTCTAATTACCATAACTTCACAAATGGAAACAGAGAGGTTATTACACTTGGATCAATCAGGGATCATGACACTGATCTTGGTCAGGGTGGCAAAGCGTGTTGACAGGTAAGATGTGCTTTAAGATAAATCGGTACATGGTATGTATTAACAAATTAGAGTCGGTTGATGATAGTTTATTGTTTGTGACTTTATTGCCCAAAGGACAGATGAATGAAAAATCAAAAATTATATTTAACTAACATTAATATAATTGGCTGTAAGTCACATTTACCAATGTTACATATGTTTTCAAATATGGTCAGTGGACAGGATGGCTCTCTACAAACTGGATCACATTCAGAGTATGTGTCATTATTTTACACTCCGAGGCAAGGCTGCCCTTCATGAAGGAACACAATCAGACATTGGGGAGAGGGTACATTTTTTGCGTCAGAAGCAGACATAATCCTTTTACCTTTAAAGCTGAACTTGAGGTTGTTCTAGAAGAGGAGTTTATTTTTTAGAGGGAAGAAATGTTTCGATGCGCAGACACTTTGGGGCATTTACTATTCATCGAAAAGCAGCTAAAAGATCGATTCACCTCCAGCTGGAACCCTTTTATTACGACTAAGCTACGCTCATTAAACCAGAGGAGTGTGCACGGCTCTGTTTCAGGGGTCATTCGAAAGTCCTGGTAGGTGGTTAAAATGTTGGGCAGAATCCGCCTAATCATCCCAGCCCATGGCCCCCCCCCCCCCGGGAGGACTGATGGGTAAGAAAAGTACACATGTGCGTGACCCGCGAGCCGGTACCTTTTCATGCTAAATGTGGTTCCCCACGTCTCCTCTGATTAGAGGTGTGCTCTGAACAGGCCGAGACGGGGCCATGCCGAGCAATGATCTCCCGCTGGTACTTTGATGTGACCGAAGGGAAGTGCGCCCCGTTCTTTTACGGCGGATGTGGCGGCAACCGAAACAACTTTGACACAGAGGAGTACTGCATGGCCGTGTGTGGCAGCGTCAGTAAGTGGACCTTCCTTGAGCCTGGCCACCTTTCGTCTTTCTCGCCACTGACTCTCTGCTCTCTGTAACAGATTGGTTTTCCTGGTCCTCGGGGACGGGTCTGTTGCTACCACTAACCACGTTCTCTGTCCACTCCTCTAATCGCCGGGCGTCTCCTCGCGTCTGTTCCACCCCGAGCGCACATCCCCCCGTCTTTCTCTAATAAAGCATGGCCCTGGATGTGTTCTTCTACTAGCTGTGGTGCAGTCGTCTTGCAATCTCTAGGGACTTCTTTCGAGTGCCTCTCTTAGCCAAGCTGGAGTCGCTATTTTGTCTTCTCCACTGTCTTCTGCAACAGTCCGTGTATGTGTTTGTCTGTGCACCTGTGTGTCCGGGTCTGTGCATGAGCAGTGCGTGTGCAGACAAGGCTTGCCGCTGGAAGCCTGGCTGATGCAGCTTTGGTTGCCCGGGCAAGGCGGGTTGTTGTGATGAGTACCTTTAAGTTATTCTGTTAACATGTGACTTTGCCTGTGGCGGCAGGGAATGTGATTGAATTGAGCAAATGCACTTCAAATGCCGAAGGATAGAAAGACCCCAGTGGCCTCAGAGCTCTCGCTCGGCCAGTTACAATATCGGTTTTCTGTGTCTTCTCTTGGAAACACAAGAAAACTCTTCACTTCACGTTAGAAACCTTGAATGACAAGAGACTTGCGGAATAGACTTTTCCAAGCCTTTTCTCTCGAACTTTCAGCTCTTCATAACTCCAGGGGATAAAGACATAAAGTGACAGTGACTCAAATATGAGATGAAACTTTTTCCACAGAGGTGGCACTCAGGAGGTAGCGAACCAGACCTAGGGGAGTTCTGTTCTCGTTAACAGCCTTCCTTGTGAAAGTCCCAATTTTATTTATTTGCTATTGTTCGTGAGTGGGAGATTTGAACTACTCAGGAAACTACTCAACTTGAGAAATTAAAGATTAAGCTCAGTGGTTGTGCATTTCTTTTTTGAGACACTTCTGCCTTTTCTCCCTTGCTTTTGTGAGGGTGACAGGTACCATTTCTTCCCTGAGATTCTTAGGGATTATATAAATTGTTTTCCGCTGTGATCATGGGCTTACACTAAACAACAAAAGGACCTGCACCATTAAGACCTTCTATTGTGAAGCCCTGTATCTAAGTGGAATCTAATGGAACAGTTCGTCTTAGTCTCCTGGGGGAGGGATGACTCCATTTCTATCTTGTGTGAGAACAGGTGTAGGAATTGGTAACCCCAAGGGCTTCTTTTCTGGCTGCCATTGGACGGTGGTAACTTCTAGCTCAAAAGACTCCTTTCTTCAGTTTCAAACAAAGAAGTTAATTAGGTCAGGTAACATGGAACACAATGGGGGATTCTGTTGCCTGGAGCCTCTTGAACAAAGGACTTTTGTTACAGAGATTCTAACTGGCTTAGCTGCTGAGGGAGATTTCTTGGCAGATTTCCAACTTTTCTATGTTTCCTTGAGGTGGATTTATTTTTTGGAATATACATTGTGTGTGTGTGTGTGTGTGTGTATGCACATGCAATAAGAAAGAGGGTTTTTAAAAATTATCAGCAGTGAGAAATTTGTCTTGAGTTAGAAATTACTCCCCTGCCCGGAAAAACCCTACTCCGGCTTATACACACATGCTCTCCACTTCATCGGTCTGATTTGACTTAGGCTAGGAGCTAGCCCTGGGCACCACAGGTCAATCAGGGTCTCTAGAGATACCCTGGATGGCATGTCTTTTGCTGAGAGCTCTGCCACAGGGGCTCCCTGCAAAGGTGTAATGGATCAGCCAGGCAGTCAGTATTTAGTTTCAGAAGGGGAGGTAGGTTATAGAGTAATTTATCAAGAAAGCAAATGCGAGAGGCTGAAGGTCAGTCGGAAGTGTGGGCAGATCTAAGCAGACAGTAAAACTCGGTACATGGCCCGAGCTGTGAGCTGGAGGTACCCTGTGAATAGGCGATCAGTGTGGATCCTTGGGAATTGGAGATGCTTGGCACTAAGGAGGGAGAATGAGAGCAGGAAATCCTCAACAGGTTACTTGGAAATGCTGTTGGAGACCACATACCCAGCACTCTAAGGTATTATTGTGGAAATAGGTCTCTTATGTTTATGTTTACTTTGGTTCCATGATGGGGCCCAACTTCAGGGTATTTGTTTAGTTTTGTTTTTCATCCAATGTTTTTGTTTTTGTTTTTCCCTTTGGTCAATGGAATCATGTAAATTTCAACCATCATTCGCATGTTTGAATTTTTTGTTTTTAGTTACGTTTTCTTATTTTCTCCATAGTGTCCCAAAGTTTGCTCAAGACTACCCAGGAACCTCTTCCCCAAGATGCTGTTAAACGTATGTTGTCATTCGCTGGAAGGGATTGGGGCGGGGAGGACGTAACCCAGTGCATCGTTGGATTATAACTTCATCATCACCTTCTTTGCATGGTTTTGTGTGTCTCCAACACCTGTCTTTCAACAAAATGTTTACTTCTGTTGCTTTGCTTTGTAATTATGTGCAGTTTTGCCAGACAACTTCAGATGCCGGGCTGAGAGCGTAGACTAAACTTCTATTTCTGATCTTTTTTTTTTTCAATTTAGTGTGGTTCTGTTATGTATCATATATATAGTATTATTGTGTTTTAGTTGGCATCACTGTTTTATTTCCTAAAGCTGTCAAGGTGCCACAGTTTAACGAGAGGCCACATATGTATAAGTGACTTGTTTCCCAGAAAAATACATAATATGCATGCATTGTACTAACTCATGGACTAATGTGTATGCACAGACTTCAGTTCTGTGTTGTAAGGCACATGTGAAGGCTTAGGAAGTGAAAGAGCCTGTCTAAATTTCCTAACCACCTCTTCTTCCTCTACCTGAATGCACACTACTGGGACAGAAGTGCCAGATTCCGGGTTTTATCATAAGGTTGTAGAAGAATGATCTGAAGAAATCTTGCATCAACCAACCTTAGAATTTCTGTGTTTTGTGATGATTCCACTTGGTGTATTAGTCTAGCTTGGTTTTAAAATGTGGTGTTAAACACACTAGTACTTATTTTAAAATGTGGATTATATCCAAAAATAGATTTATGCATTGTTAGGTTAGGGATGATACACACACACACACACACACACACACACACACACACTATTGATGCTTATGGCTGTTGGAAAAGGAGATACAATTTCAGTTAATTCAAGTATAATGAAAATTAGCATTTATTTATATTACCCTGAAAATAAAAAAAAACCCTGATCTCCAAATTGATCGTTTAAAAAAAAGATAAATAAGTGGCACCTGGGTGGCTCAGTCGGTTAAGCATTCAGCTCTTTTTTTTTTTAGATTTTATTTATTTATTTGACAGAGACACACAATGAGAGAGGCAACACAAGTAGGCGGAGTGGGAGAGGGAGAAGCAGGCTTCAGGCCGCTGAGCGGGTAGCCCAATGCAGGACTTGATCCCAGAACCCTGGGATCATGACCTGAGCCGGAGGCAGACGCTTATCAACTGAGCCACCCAGGTGCCTGGCATCCAACTCTTGATTTCTGCTCAGGTCATGATCTCATGAGTCATGAGACTGAACCTCCCATTGGGCTCCCCACTCAGCAAGGAGTGTGCTTCTTTCCTTCTCCCTCTACCTCTGCTCCTTGCACACGCTCACACACTCCCTCTCTCTCTCTAAAATAAATAAATCTTAGGGCGCCTGAGTAGCTCAGTCAGTTAAACATCTGCTTTCGGTTCAGATCATGATTTCAGGGTCCTGGGAATGAGCCCCTTGTCAAGCTCCCTGCTCAGCAGGGAGTCTGCTTCTGTCTCTCCCTCTCCCTCTGCCCCTGGTCCTGTGCGCGCACGCTCTTCTCTCTCTCTTTCTCTCATATAAATAAGTAAAATCTTTAAGATAAATAAATCTTTAAAAATATCTTTAAAAGGTAAATAAAATTTAAAAGATAAATAATAGAGAAGTATGTAACTCACAAATCATTCCATCATCGACCATAAAATTATTTTAATGACCACCATAAGATTCAAATTCATTCACTTTATATATAACTTTTGAAGGATATGGGGGTTTTACTCCTACAATCAGCATGTTTTCTGTGATTGTGACAAAGCATTTTTTCCCTAACAACATCAAAAGTATGACAAGTGAGTCGACAGAGGACAGAGGACCAGAGAGAACTGGGTATTACACTGTGGGATTAATAATATATCGATCTTTGTGGTGGGTTGCAATTTACCAGGCTTTTTCACGGATCATTTATTTTTCTCAGGAGCACTTTGTGGGCATTTTCTTCATGTCCTTTTTACATAGGAGAAAATGAGGCCGTGAGAGCCATCAAACGTGGCAGGACCAGCTTTGAAACAAATGATTTTGCAGCTCTACACTGCCCTCCATACTACCAAGGATTTAATTCTGTTTTTTAGGTTAGAAAAATTACATTGGAAGTTCAGAGTGTATTTTAAGAATACAGAAAATAACAAAAAGAGGAAGAATATTAAAAACTTTTTTCTTTTTCTAAATGCAGTGAATATAGCATCCCTTAATAAATATCTTTCCCCTTTTATAAAAAATTCATTTTATATCATTTTAGCATATAAAAGACTTATGTTTTTCCATTTTTATTGATTAATGGAAATGAACAGTATTTGGTAAATTTATTTTCATGAGGGCCCCTGGGTGGCTCAGTTGATTAAGTGTCCAACTCTTGATTTCGACTCAGGCTGTGATCTCAGTGATGGGAGATCGAGCCCCACGTCAGGCACTGGGTGCTCTCTCCCTCTGCCCCGATGTGTGCGTGCCCTCTCTCTCTTTCTCTCTCTCTCAAATAAGTAAAATCTTTAAGGAATATATTTTTAAAAATTTCTTTTATTTTCACGAAGTTCTTCAGTCCTCAGCTCTTCCAAACAGACCTTGAAAATCTCTCATTATTTTCTCTTTTCCAGTAATATTCTCCAACTACTTGTAGTGTCTTTGGGATCATGACACCTTTCCAACCTAGGAGGGTGAAGTGGTTTTGGCAGCTCTATTTTCTTGTCTACCTACAGAGACTATTCATCACAGCAAGTGTAGGGTTCTGCAGTGCTAGTACAAACAGAGTAGAGAAAGCATATAATTTCTAGTTATTTATAGCCTGTGTAGTGATCCTCTCTTATTTATAGCAAAGTTACACATTTGAATTAAAGAAGTCACGGTCATCTGGAGGTCAAATGCAGATAACAGAATGTAGTCAGAGGAATGAGCCCAACGAAAAGGTGAACAAGCCTATTTGATTTTGCCTCCTTCACCAACCTAGGGCTTCATTGAAGGGTCTCTCTTCATCAAAGTGGTTCTTTATGGGTTTCTCATTTGAGTTGCTTCTAGTCAAATAACAAATATGAAATGAAATAGAAAAAGCTCCTCAGTTAAACTGATGTAACATTGCACATGTGGAGAAAATCTGTGATGGTCCACACTATAAATACAGTCATTTTCCCATAAAAACATATTATCATATATTTCTAGATTTTAAATCTGTGTCATAAAAACCAATTTTGATTACTGCAGTTTTAAGGAACACTGATTTTTTTTTATTTTGTTGTTGGAGATAAGAATCTAAACCACGGATTAAAAAAAGAGAGAAATAAGAGGCTGAGAGCTTTCATTTTACTCATAAACTTGTGGATTTGAATCCTTTACAAAATCTTTTTCCTGTTTAAGATGAAGTATCTGATGACACCAGAGTTGTTTCTGACATTAATCTGGTGTCTGCCCATTTGTGTTTGTGAACAATAACTCATCTTAGGTTAGCATATAAATATTTATTGATTAGTTTATGTTTCAAATATGAGAGAATTTTTTTCCTCTAGCGTTCTTCCTCTCAGATTGCGTCTCAAAACGTGTAAATTGACTAACTCCTTAATGGCATTTAATGTCACGCAGAGCGTCGGGCCAGGATTTAGTCAGCTGACTCTACCAAAGGGTTTGGCCAAAGATAACAACAGTTGACCCATCTTTGGTTCTCTTCTTGCAACGAGATGTGACACAGACAATATCTAAACCAAGGTCTCTCAACCTTGACATTATTGACGTTTGGGGCTAATTTGTTCTTGTGGATGGTGTCCTGTGTATGGAAGATGTTTAGCAGTATCTCTTGCCTCTACCCACAAAATGCCAGTAATACCACCCCAACTATGATAACTTCATCTGTCTCCAGACTTTGCCAGATTGTGTCCTGGGGCAGGGAGGGGCAAAATCACCCCCTCCTCCCCTTGAGAGCCTCTGATCTAGACTAGGTGAGCCCACACCTGATTCAGAGATATAACTAGGCTGGTGTAAACAGGAATACTTTCCATGAGCTTGAGGGCCTATGGATGTGTTGAATGTCAGAAGCGTCCAGTTCTTGACAGATGTTAGTGAATTTGTTAGACCACCATCCTGGCTCTCAGTGTGTACAAGGTAGGGTAGAAATTGCTATGCTGACTGTAGCGTAGTTAGAGGTCTCATCGTCTTGCTACTCTAATGTGAGTGCCATTAGGGAAACAGACTAAACCAGCAACCCCTGCGTTGGAAGTATATGGATCCCCCATGTACCACCCCTCCTCCTCTGTCTGTTTCCCAGAATCCCAGCGTGTGCTAGAGAACGGCCATCTGTGGTGATGCCACATGGCCTTGCCACACAGGTTACTTGGCATCTAGGATATACCTTGGGGTCATGTTTATGGCCCTAGGGTCTCTGCAAAGGCTAGATCTGGCCTCATGCAGGATCTAGAAGGGGACAAGATTATTTTTTACTCATTATCAAAATGCTCAAGATGCAATAGACTAATACACTTCCAGAAAAGATAAAATATGAGGACATATCAAATCAGGCCAAATCACTATCCCCAAGTCCGAAGGCTGCTACCTGAGAAGCTCACAGTTTGCAAACTTACTGTGCAGCCTTTGAATGGAATGTTCCACCTTCAACCCAGAATTGTCATATCCTGTCCTAAGGCCCAGACGTTCTGTCTTCGGTCAGACTTACACCATTGTTCTCGATCACACTGTACTTGTTCTTCTGATCGCGGAATAGCAAATATTAGTTCCCATTTGCACAGTCTTGAATACTAATGAAACTATGATATTTTTATAAAACTGCCAGGCATTATTTTTTTTTAAAGATTTTATTTTTTTTCATTTGACACAGAGAGAGAGATTACAAGTAGGCAGAGAGGCAGGCAGAGAGAGAGGAGAGAGGAGAAAGCAGGCTCCCTGCTGAGCAGAGAGCCCAATGTGGGCCTTGATCCCAGGACCCTGAGATCATGACCTGAGCCGAAGGCAGCGGCTTTAACCCACTGAGCCACCCAGGCGCCCCTGCCAGGCATTATTAATAGTAATTAAAATCATTAAAAAGATGTGGGAGTGCATTAAATTACATACCACCTCGGTGACAGTAAAATCTATTAGATTGACACATAGGAGAAGCCACATCTTTGGTATCGAGAAATGATCAGAATGAAAAATGGCTTCTTCCAATATCATAGGGACAAATCCCTAAGATGGACAGGAATCAATGCAAACCAGCATTTAAAAAAAACAAAAAACCTCATTTACTCAGAACAATAAAAAATGCTCATTATATATGTGCTGTGTTCTTCAGCTATTTCCAAAGAAGTGTAAGTGGATAGTTTAATAAAAGGTTTGAGGAAAGTTTTCCACAAAATACCAGAGAGTCGGTATTTTAGGGTTTACCGGCCATATGGTCTCTGTTGTCCATGCCCAACTTGGAATCGTAGCGTGGAAGCAGCTGTAGACAATAGGTAAACAAACAGAGCTATGCTCCAAAAAATCATTATTGACAAAAAGAAGACCATCGTGTCAACCTCTGTTTAATAAAGCTGTTACTTCTGAGCTCAGGATATGCTGGTGCTAAGCTGGGTTTTTGGGGGGACACCAGCCAAGTGGACCAGGTTCCCTGCCTCCAATAACTTGACAGCTTTATTGATGACATGAGACCCAGGCATGTGATAGGATGAAGTAACAATATAAAATAAAATATACAAGTATAGGGAAAGACTGGTGTGGTAGTCCAGAGCAAAATGAAATTGGTTTTATCCTTAAGACCTCCACAGAGGTTAACAGCCATATCTGGCTTTTCCTGCTACACTTTCTTTGAAAGTAGGTAACGTTGCAGATTCTGACTTTTCGAACTCCCCTGTTGAGTGTTGGGCAGCTCTGACAGTTCGTCTCTTCATAAGCCGGCACTAATGAAGTTGAGACTGACTCCCAACACCTGGACAGACAGCAGTGACAGACGGGTAAGATGTTCTGGATGCCGGTCATGACTGCTGTTGCTTCACACGTGGTTTTCAGATTCAGGCTTGAGGTTACTCTTAAATTTGGGTGCATGGCGCTCAAATCAAAGAGCGATAGTAATAAAAATAACACCAGCATTCTTTCACGTTCCTCTCCCATATTGGACAAAATTCCCACATCCAGTACGTGTCCATAAGACATAAAAAAGCAATGTAGCTTGACTAGAGTAAACACAGAGTAGATTACATTTTTATTACCTTATGTCTGCACGACGCACTGATAGTCTGCCAACTATGATTGCATTGACTCTAAAACAAGCCTGAAGCGGGGAGGGGGGGGAGCTTTGTTCTTTTTTCTTTCCCGTTTTTAGAGAGTCTGGACCCATATTTAAGTGTTACACACTATTTTCACATGACAAGTGGCTCCCCTCACTTGGGCTTGGAGAGTGCGACAAATATTTGAGTTCAGAACGTGGTAGGGATTTTAGTTATTTTGGAATTAGAGAAATGAAAAGACTTTCTTTTTTCCTTTTTGTTAACGTCAGGGTACCCATCTGCAAGCTTTGCCTTGTTTCCAGATTAAACTTTCACCTAAAATCTTCATAGGTTCATATTTCGCCTGTGTGCGAATGCTCTTCTTTGCCACCTTGAATATAAATCACAGCCGTTTCAAGTCGCCCTGTTTCCGGCTCTGTGTAAGACAGCATTGCTGATGATAAAGCAGTGACTGGTATAGGTCTTACTTTATTTTCATCTTCTCTTGTCAGCGCTATAGAGATAAATTGCCTTTCTCCTGACAGAAGGAGACTAACCAGATTTTCTTGTTAGAATCTAACGTTAGTATATTGACTCAGTGCCATTCACAGGCCTCTATTTGGGGGAAAACATTCCCATAGGGGAAAACTATGTCCTGCTGTCCGTAGTCAGACTCCTTACCGTGTGAAGGTGAGGTTATTGCTCCTTTTGTATCCTGAGCCCTTGCTGACTATAACACTATGTGTCTCCTCGAGATTGAGGAAGTAAGCAAATACCAAAATGATAGGGGCCGTTTTTCTTGATGCCTGTAGTGTTTCAGCTCCACCTTGTTGTTGCCTGACATGAAATGGATGTAGTGCTAATAGAGTCAGAACTGAAATGAACTAAAAACGTGGCATAAACTTTGATTTATTGGCTGAATTTGATGATGTCTCTGATGTGGAGGTCCTCCAAAGAGGCAAGGGGAGTGATTTCTAGTGCATTCTGAAGATAACACCAGTTTTTACTTTGTTTTGAAGTAACTTTCCTAAAAATTACACAGTTTTCTCAGAGGAAATGCTGGAAGGGAAACGTGTCATTGGCATCACATCCCCAGTGCCGGTGGGTGTATCTCGTTGCAGGAACAGAGCAGGCAGCACCAGGGTTCACTGATACACTCAAAGCAGCGGGGCGCCCGGGGGGCTCAGGCGGTTAAGCATCCAACTCTTGATTTCAGCTCAGGTCATGATCTCAGGGTTGTGGGATCGAGCCCTGCACTAGGGGGGCTCTGTGCTGGGTGTGGAGCCTGCTTAGGATTCTCTGTCTCCCTCTCCCCCCAACCCCTGCATGGGGCACTTTCTCTCTCTCTCTCTTTCTCTCCCACACACACAAAATGAAAAAATAAGATAAATAAATAAATAATAAACTGTAGGCAAATGTGTACACACACACCCTCCACCCACCAAAAAAAAAGAGAGAGAGAGAGAGAGCTCTGACAGGTACTAAGAGAGATTGCAATGTGAAGCGGAAACGTTGTGACCTGCATTGGTGCAAATAAAACTGAAATGAACCCTCACACGTGTGAAAACAAGGTTTCCCTTAGTATCTGGTTATCTGTGTAATAGCACTTTGCAATGAGAGAAGGAAGCGAATTTGTGCTTTGTCTTATGTCTGGGGGTGGGGGGGCGGGGAGGAAACTTCCATGAGACCCCTCACCCTCTTCTGCTTTATCCCTCAGCAGACGGGCAGACAGTGACCTTCCTAAAGCATCCAGTCACATCTTCCCCTCCTCAAAACAACTCACATTGGTTCCTCACAGCCCTTACCTGATCTGTCCCTCATTTCCTTTCTGCCTCTCCTGTTTCTCTCTCCCTTGCTCCTTCAGCTCTGGCCACACTGACCTCGCTTGTCCTAGAATTTTCCAGGCACGCTGACCTCTTAGGCCTTTTTTGCTAGTTTCTGTGTCTCCCTGCTGCATTCTTCCAGCGGGTGAGAGGGAGTGAGGCTTCAGCTCTTTGTCTAAACACACCTTCTCAGTTTGACCCAGCCTGGCCTCTTGCCCACCCCCAGCCCCCTTCCCCCTCACTCCTGATTCTTCCCAGCCCTGTTCTAGTTTTCTTTTTCTCCATAATACGAATCACAGTCTAACAATGTGACTTATTTAATTTTTTTTTTTTCGAGGTGATTGTTTCTCTCAGTAGACTAGAATTCCATAAGAACAGCAGTCTTTGTTTTGCTCATTGGTTTCTCCCATGTGTTTCACATTTGGTATGGGTGGTAATTATTCAACAGAGGAATAAAGGAACGAACAAACACACTCGAGGTGGCACAGTCTACATCGAGCTGCCACCTCAGCTTTTCAGATACCTCTAACCTTCCCCGTTGCAGAAAAGCAAGAACGAAGCTTCTGTGGAAAGTATTAGTCATCTAGAATCCATTGAATTTTTGGAACCAGAATGTTCACCTTGAGGCAGTCATGTGCTGTGAGTTGGAACTGCTTTTCTGTAGCATTTGTTTTTATTTGGTATTATATTTAGACACCCATTCTTGGTATTGAAAGGTATATCCTACCATATTTTACCAGGCTGTTATGAGACTGAACTAAGAAACTCAATATGAAGGTCGTTTGAAAAGTTAAAAAACCATGCATATGATGGTGCCAGACTGCTGCTGATGTGGCAGCTAGAAGCAAAAACCCAGAGCTAAAGGTGTTTAACCCTGAACGTTTAGTGTAGTTTTCTGTGAAAAGGGGAATATATCCACTGAGCTTGCTTGCAGAAGGCACAAGTGAGCCCATCTGAGCAGGGGCCAAAGGCTAAAAGATCATCCAGGTTCACGCTCTGTGGGGTCTTTGTCCTGACCCTTGCCTCATAACCCCACTTGTGCCGAAACATGGAGTGGAGGTCATTTGCCAGATAGCATTCAGGGCAGGAACAGCTGCTGGATAGAAAATAGGTCGACAAATATCATAGCAAAGCATATTTTTTGCCAATTCATGTTGCTCATTAACAAAAGCAAATACTTTCCGGTGCCCTGGACATATCGATGGATTAGCCCTTTTCTGCTCTAAATATTTACTTTATAAGCCTTTTCATGGTTTGCCTAATCCTAAATTCAGACACATTTGTGGGTCAGAGCTAGGAGGAATTATGTTAAATGCACAATAAATGTAACGGGGTTATTTTTCCTTCCCCCCATTTATTAAATGAGGACATGTGGAAAGTACCTCATGCAGTAGAGGCTAATCAATACAGACTGTTATTATTTGGCCAGCTTGGAAATGTGAGCCGAGATCACAGTTTCTAAGGAGCCTCGGAGGTCTCTGGACAGGATGAACTGCAATATGGTAGCTTAAAAAAACACAATCAAAGTCAACCCTCATAAGGTCAGTTTGTTTCTACTTTCTCCGTCGTTAAAATGACCCAAGCTTTAAATGATCTGCGAAAGACAGCTTCCCATTCCTTTGCACCTTGGAACGTACCCTGTCGTTCCCTGAGCCACTCTTTTCCCAAAGGAAGTAACTTCAACGGGCAGAGACAAAGGGCACAGGTTTCCTGCCCCTGCCCACTGTCCTCGTTATCATGTGTCTGGCCTCCCCTGGACTTTATCACAAACCAGCAGCTTGTTCCTGGTGTGATCCTGTCGTGGGGATATTAGAGAAGCAGAAGACGAGCTCTCTGTACAAACTCCTCCTTAAAATGTTCTCTCCTTCCTCCGTACCAGCTGCAGTGTAGTGATAATGAAATATTAAATTCATTTTCAGATATCAAGATGTACAATCTTTCTTCTGTCCTTGGCTGGACAGTGATCTGGTTTGCTGATTGGTAGGAATACGGGAGAACTTCACTCGGGCTAATTGAGATGGAGCATAAGTGTGAATGGCTAAAATGCTTGAATTAAAGATTAAAAGAGAGACAGTTTCCTTCAAAGTCTTCAACGAAAGGCAATAACACGGGCCGCTTACAAGGATTTACTCGAAGAGAAATATTGGATTAAATGGAATAAGTCAGTAATACAGTATTTATATTTATTTCCACATGCCTAAAAAGAAGGTTTAATACTTGAAATATTCTTAATCCTATTAAATATACCTTGCATGCTCATTTCTCTAATATTCTTTTATTCTTAATATTATAAAGCTACATTTTAACATAGGCTAATGAGATTATACTGACTCAGATTTCAGTGTTTATCTCCTTTCCGTAGAACAGTAGACAGTGTTTGCAAATCGTAAGAACTGGAGAAAACCGTACAATCTGCCAACCATAAAAGTTGGGTGGAGAACTTTCCTACTTATGTAGTAACTGAATAATTCCAGTTTTCAAAGAGGATGCCGTGTTATGGTTATGACACTTAACAGCCGGACCGCTATCTTGATCAGTGAAAAGCACCCCAAACATTCATACATTTTCATTTATTCAAAATGGAAAATGTGCTCTGCCTAATTCTGTCATCCTTCTGGATCGTACTGTGCCAAAAGAACTTTAACGTGTTCGTGTTTAAGCTGTACCCACAAAGATGAAAAAGTGATTAAAGCCACGGGAAGCACATTTAAAATGCTAAACATCACTTCCATTTCAAGTGGGGAACATTGATGAAGTTAAATATACTCGCATATTGATTTGCTTGAATTTATGCAGAAAAACACTTGCCTTTGATTTCCTTTTTTTAAAAAAAGGATTTTAAATTGAAAATTACTTCTCAGTCTTAAAATTAAGGACTCCTTTTCAATCATGTGTGGGCCTTCGGTGGGGGTTATACCGAAGGTCTTTTAGAAAAATACATATTCTTTTTCCGGTGGGTGGGACCTCATGGTCCTGGGTGTAGTTCATTTTCAGTGAATGCGAAATAAAAGTAGCTCATTTTTTCTGTGGTTTGCATAAGCTCTAAGATTTGAATGACTTGTGATGAGCGAAGAGAGAGAAGGGCACTAAGGCCTGGATGACATCTCGTTTTCCCCGTGCACCTAGGATGCTGGCCTGATGCTTTTTATTCTGCAACGCCCTGTGCACGTCCCAGACCTGGTGACTCACAAACCCCTGGTGGAACCAGAGGGCTGAACACCCAAGTATTTTGAAAAATAACCCCGGGCATATGCCCGCCTCCTTCCTTCCACTTGAAAGCAACCTCTGTATAGATACCTAAATTGCTCCTATTTTTTAAAAAATAATTATTACACAGTGATTCAAGAACAAGGGAAGAAATCCGAGCAAATATTCCACTTTAAAATTAAAGATCTTACTTAGGTAATAAAAAAGCGTCTGGTGTTGGTTGAAATCGTGAAGCCTTTGGACTGAGGATTCCAGATGTTTTTTCTCAATGCATGTATAAGAGACATTTATCTTAAAATTTCTTTTCAAGGGATGTCTGGGTGGGTCAGTTAATTAAGCGTCTGCCTTTGGCTTAGGTCACGATCCCAGAGTCCTATGATCGGGTCCTACATCGGGCTCCTTGCTCAGCTGGGAGCCTACTTCTCCCTCTGCCTGCTGCTTCCCCTGCTTATGCTCGCTCGCTCGCTCACTCTCTCTCTCTGGCAAATAAATAAATAAAATTTAAAAAGAATTTTGTTTCAAAATGATTTAGCCATAAATACTTCTCATTTAAGTCCTCTTTGGAATATCGTATCTCAAAGATAGTAGTCAATAATTAGGTAAAAATCAGTGAAGAAAAATAGAATGTTGGTGATATTTGAATAATCTTTTGAATAAAATACTTCAGTTGATTTGACCTGAAAGCATAGTGAAAACACCTAATTTCACTGTTTTGGTTGAACATAATTCTGTTCTTTAAATCACAATCTTTTTTTCCTTTTTTTTTTTTTGTAAGCTCATAAATGCTCTGAATTCTCACTAATCATTACTAATCTTTTGGAAAACTACTTTGTATAGGGCATTAAAATTCAGTAGGTTCATGCGTTAAAATATTTTTGTTTTGTAGTACGCTCTTCAATTTTATGGATATTTGTGTTTCCATGTAATTTAGCAGTATATGTTGCAACTCAGTCATATTGCTTGGCAGTTTTAGTTGAATTCAAAATAGAAATCACTTTCTTTTTGACAACTGGTGTAATGAATTGGCTGACTATTGTCAAATTTTGTGAAATCAGAAAGAATCCTTTTGCAGTTTCAGAAATGCATTTATGGACGTTTACAGGGTTTGGGATACTGTTTCAAACACTTTATCACAAAAGGTGGCTTTGAAATCAAGCTATCGGAAATACATGGTGTAGAATTTACCTTTACTCTGTGGTGTGGTTATTCTGCAACAGACTGATCTTGAGGTTTCTTCAGTTTCTGTAGGAATCATAAGGTGCGATATTGATAACATATTTTACTTTGAAGATTACAAAAGTTAATTTAGTGAAGCATAGGGATCTGGGACAAAATGTCGGTATTAAATACCGACTGGTTTTGCTCTGTGCGTGCCTGTTTTGGAAGGAATTTTAAATGTAACACTACACTCGCAGAATGGACTGTTTTATAGATTTTCCTTCACCCTATACTTGAAAGGGGTGAAACATTTGTACTGTGCTTTGAAATGTCTCCTGGTGTTCTCTTAAATAGCATTAACTTCTTGTGTGTGCTTCCCTACTAAATTCTTTGTTCTGTAGTAAATGGAAAATAGGGCTTTCTTTGAAACGATTGGATATTCTATTTCTCTTCTCAAACCTCCTTCTTTCTACTTCATAGTTCCTACCACAGCAGCCAGCACCCCTGATGCCGTTGACAAGTATCTTGAGACACCTGGAGATGAGAATGAGCATGCCCACTTCCAGAAAGCCAAAGAGAGGCTGGAGGCCAAGCACCGCGAGCGAATGTCCCAGGTAAAGTGACTTTTCTGTCCTTTAGCTTCCAATAAAGGGGAAATCTGGTCTTGGCCTCTGTCTTGGAGTCTCCTAGGGGCTCTCTGGCTGATGAATGCCTAGGGCCAAAGGGGGTCCTTAATTTTATCCAGATTTTTAAAAGCATAAAGTCTTAGTTTTAAATGTTTGCCTTAAGGGTACCGGTTTGGGGTGTTTAGAATCCACCTTGAGCGTGCCACTTAGGAGAGATCCAGTCACACTAAGTATAGCAGGATTTCATAAGCACAAATTAAATTATGTCTACAGCATTCTCTCTGGTTTTATTACTTTGTGTATACATAGCCCTGTAAGCATGATGTTGTGAATTAAAATCCCTTAAAATGATCTGTTAGTAAAGATGAATATTTTTTTATTAGATGCCAAAGTATTATAACTTTGAACCTCACATGTCTTCCAAAGCCAATTCATAGGACCAGGGGAACATAAAAGCTATGTGAACCATAATGATCATGTCAACCTGTTTCATAAATGATAGATAATGTGACAGTGGTTCAAGACTGTGGTTTCCCACTCTAGAACAAAGCAATATAAGGAACGCAAGAGATGGCATTTGGAACTAGACGCTTTCTTGCTCCTGGTGTAATGCTCTTCTCACTTCGTGGTGTGGCAAACTGGCTTGTTTTTTAGCAGATTCTTTATGAAACAAATTGAAAAATTTGTCCAAAACCTGGCTAATGTGTATCTAATAATATCAACTACAGTTTCTTTTTTCTTTTTTTTTTTTTAAGATTTTATTTATTTATTTGACACAGAGAGAGAGATCACAAGTAGGCAGAGAGCAGGCAGAGAGAGAGGAGGAAGCAGGCTCTCTGCTGAGCAGAGAGCCCGATGTGGGCCTCGATCCCAGGACCCTGAGATCATGACCTGAGCTGAAGGCAGAGGCTTTAACCCACTGAGCCACCCAGGCACCCTCAACTACAGTTTCTGATATGCCTATACCTGGTGCTGGATATTGTATTTATTAGAGATAGATAATAATTTTAGCCTTTTCTCAGATGCTTCATTCATTCGTTCATTCATTCAACAAATATATATCAGCACTTCCTTGTCAGTTACTGCCTAACTTGAAGCCTACAATTCAGACTGAGAAAACCACAGGAAAAGTCAGATTTAAGGAAACATAAGTGAGTGAATGAGGAAATCTCTCAGCTCAAAGACAACCATTCCCTTTTTTTTGGTATTAATATTCTGTAGTAAATCTGAAGGTATTACTGATTTTGGTAATATTTAGCACAGATACTTAAAGTTTTCTTAATAGATATTAAATAGCATTCATGGATTAGTCTGCCATATATTTTCTAAGATCACAGGAAGTCTTAGACGATTGCATTAGTCGTGAACTCTAATTTTCTGTATTTTCTGGTGTTTTAACACCTGGGGCCTTACTAACTCTAGGGAGACTGCCCCTCCCAGGGTTATCCAGTTCCTAGAGGTAGCAAATGACTACCCTTCAGGCATACCTTCCATAGGCAAACCAACCTCTCCAAAGCCCATTTCCCCCAGATGCCTTCTTCACTCTGACCCACTGTCCACCTGCCTTGTTCACTTCAAGGCTAGGCACCAGACATCTAGGGGCCGCCCCTATACCCCGTACCAAAATTGTTCAAACTAGCCAAATCTAAGCCTGCTTCACCTGCTTACCCTGACTCACCCATTCCTTCCTGAGGAAACCACAGACTCCTGGCTACTTTTTCCCCTCACTTCCTCTGCCTCCTGACCCACCCTGGTGCTTCCCCTCCTTCCTTCCCTCAGCGGCATGGCATGGCATGGCATGGCATGCCGCCTCCTCTTGGGAACTGTGTGTAACAGTCTTTTCAATGGCATCAGTCTCCTGATCTGTTGACCTCACTATACTTGAATATAATAAAGCCTTTATTTATTTATTTGTTTATTTTAATAAGACCTATATTTTATTTTTTATTAACATATAATGCATTATTTGGTTCAGGGGTACAGGTCTGTGAATCATCAGTCTTACACAATCCACAGCACTCACCATAGCACATACCCTCCCCAGTGTCCATCACCCAGCCACCCCTTCCCTCCCCAGCCCCCCAGCAACCCTCAGTTTGTTTCTTGACATTAAGAGTCTCTTATGAAAACCTATATTTTAAAACAGAACTGTTTAATGTATCTGGAAAGACACAATTACTTTTTTTTTTTTGTAAAGATGAGTGACCATGATATTTGGATTTATTTTGGAATAATAACAAGGGAGGGGGAAAAAAGTTAAAATACATTGGCTGTAGAGTATGATGTGCAGTTGTAGTTTTGGCCATGATGAAAACCTAAAAGCAAATTGAACTAGGAAGCTAGGTAGAGTGAAATAATAGTAAGGTTTCACCTGAAGGCAATTCTTCTGGAAAACAGGATTTTTCATTAGGGAAAACACAGGCTGATTAATAATCACCAATAAGAAAGTGGTTGAGCCGTATTTATTGCCCCCGAAACAGCATCTTTTAACTTAAATCCTATCTCGCTTTTTGCTTGTAAAGCTTTCAGAGCCTTCTCACTGGCCTCAAATTCCATTTCAGGGGCAATGAAGTCCAAAAAAAGAATAATAAAAAAAAAATAAACACTGAAAGCTCCCTTCGGCATCTCTGGTGCCAAGTAACTTATTAGTGATTTTTTGATATACATGTCAGTTTCAGATATTCTAGATCTTTCCTGGAATAGTAACTTAGCTTTAGTTTAACACATCTATTTAACCATATAAATCCTTATGGAATTTCTTCATCTTTTAGTTATTAACTATATCTGACCTAACTTGAGAGATGTGATCCTAGAGCAGAGAATGCCATCTGCTCATTCCAGTGGTCCCAGGAAAGAGAGACGCCTGAGATTAACATTTATCTTCATAATCTGTGGTACTGAGTTCTGAGGACTCTTTGCCTTTGAACTTGCCTGCCTGCCTATGTATTAGTTGTCATTTTCTCTACCTGAAACAGCCAAGTCTTTGAAGATCCAAAAATCTGATGATACTGATACTTTTATTCATTCAGTGGGAAATTGTTTTACAAGAATATATGGAGCAACCTGAGAATTTTAATTTATTTTTATTGTAATTTTTGTTACTATTTGTTTTCTTATGAGTACAGATAGGGTACTTTGGGGGGGTTTGGTATTTGGT
This sequence comes from Ailurus styani, assembly GCA_002007465.1. Lineage (NCBI taxonomy): Eukaryota > Metazoa > Chordata > Mammalia > Carnivora > Ailuridae > Ailurus > Ailurus styani. The sequence continues at coordinate 3,499,747 of LNAC01000117.1, forward strand.
TGTTGGGTATCATGATAACTAAACTTGTAGATTTCTGTTGCCATATGTTCTGAATAGTGTCTAGCATATATAAGATTCTGAATAGTCTATAAATGTTTTTATTATATCTTTATATATCCTATAATAATTATTCATATTACTTATGGACTTAGCAGTTTTAATATATCCTTAGAATGAAACTCTTCAACATGAAATTTGACCTTTCTCTGAATTTATTATTTTTAAGATTAGCATCAATATCTTAGGAATAGTCCTTTTCCTGTCACCAAATACAAGGAAACTTAGCTCACCTATTGAATTTGCCATTGAACAATTTTATATAATTATATATATAATTTACACGTACTTATATGTATATATATTATATATAACTAGATATATTTCTGTAACTAGTTCTATAAGAATATAATTTATATAAATCATATATATAATATATGTAATTTTTGTATTTTATAATGGCTAATTGCACAGTAGAGGATAAAAGCATGGTCCTTAGAGCCACAAAGATCTTGGTTTATATCCTTTCTTCTCCATTTTTTTTTCTCTGTGACCTTGAGCAGGTGACTTAATCTGGTCCATAAAATGGAGATCACCATGACTAATCCCACAGATTTTATAAAGCACTTCATACGTCTGCTACGTAACAGATCTGTAGTCATGTTTTCTGTTACTGGGACACCTCAGTGGTAGCCATTGTTCAGAGAGACGTTGAGCCTGCGGTGTGCGTAGGGTGATGGTATCAGTGAGTTATTTTATTTGTGAGGGTATAGAATATTGTTAAATCACCCTGAAAATCACGTTTGATTTCATTTTATAATAATGTTTATTTTCAATTTATTAGCCAAATAAGTCTAATTATTCCCTGTATTTCCCCAGCTCAGAGTTTACAGGCCACGTTCCAAATGTGCAAGGTGGAATGGTAAAAATATAAAGATACACAGGAGATCAGCTTTCACGTTCCAATAAGACATTTGGCTTCTCTCTCAAACTAATTTTGAGATTCCTTGCCTGAAGAGTTCATGGGAGAGTACTGCCACTGTGAACATTCTGAAAGCAGGAAATTGAAATATTTTTATTGCAAGCTGCAAGCCTTATCTCATCCATAAAGCAGAGGTAGTCTTTGGTAGCCCCCTCTCTACCAGTGCTCCTCATTGACTCGTAGAGACACTGAAGCATCCGGGACAATATGTTTCTTTTCTTTTGTATTCTGTTCTTATTCATAGTAGTGGGGCATTTGTTCCAATTTTGTTGTGACCTTTTCAGGTTATTTTTTTACATTTTCTTCAGGTATAGTAGAAAATTCACTCCATTCTATTCTCTCCATAATTTCTTGAAAAGAACACAAAGAAGCTAGTCTTGTATCGTATACAGCAAAATAATGCTAGATAATAAAATACCTAAATAAAAACCCACACAGTGATTCAATGTGTTATTATCTCGTAGAAATTCTCTATCAATAGTTTTTTATCCAAGTCTCTTTTTTTTATCTTGAAGGATGTCAGAAAAATCAATTCCTTGTGGAATAAATACCTGTAAATAACAGACTCTTCCAGTACAGAGATCAGGTTCTTTTATGCTTTGTGTATCTACAAAGTATGCAAGCACACATCTGTCAGTAGACCACTGTGTTGCTTCCTTGATCTTCCCGTTCTTTATTTCACCTGACTCAGTTACGAGTTGCCCTTAGCAAAGCTTTGCTTGACAGCGAGTAGTACACTTGAAAAGAAAAGGCAGCCGTAGGTGGTTTAAGAATCTAGTATCACTTCATTTCAGCAACATACATAGCTGCAGACTTCTCCTCCCGCATTCAGATCAATGAATGAACCTCTCTCAGGGTAATCCTGGGTGAACTTCAAGGATGAGAATAGGAGGCTTTCTTTTCCTACCAAACAGATTAGTCTGGTTACTAAATTAGCATTACCTACCAAAAATATGTTTTGCTACGTTCAGAACATTGTGTTCTGAATGTGTACTCTCTTGGAATTTCTGGAGGTACTTTGGTGTTCTTTGCTGTTCATGATGGCAGTTGGTGAGCCAAAAGTCCTCATTACCCATCAGTGGGGTGGCTCTGAGAAATTCTGACAATGGAGCCCTTCTTTTCCTTCCTCCATCATGTACTTCTTTTTGATAGTATGTTCATGGCATGTGTGCACACTCATAACATGTTCAGGCCTTCCCACACTTTACTGTTTGAAAAATACACAGTTTTAAATTTTACATCTTACTTTTACAAAAGACTAATGCACTCGATTTAATGGTGGAAATCCTTGTTCAAGAAAAAAAAATATATATATATTTGCCTTTTACGAATCGTTGACATTTGTGGACATCAAACAAAATGACTTTCAGGCATTTCTGAGGAAAAGAAAAAAGACCAACTTTGTTTCAAAGGGCCATATTCCTTCAATAAATGTGAGCCTTTATGTTTAATATACTGTTTTGAGATGCAACTGGAATGTGATAATTTTTTAAAACGTTTAAAATGTCAAGTACAGAAAGGAAATAATCTCCCATTAAATATAAATCGGAAAAAAAAGAACTGATGATTTTACATTCAAATGTTTTCTCATTTTGTAGGTCATGCGAGAATGGGAAGAGGCGGAACGACAGGCGAAGAACTTGCCTAAAGCCGACAAGAAAGCAGTTATTCAGGTAAAACCCCGGGCCAGTTCTCCACCCAGCAGCACAGGCGTACACATTTTCCAGCATGTCTGAATGATGTTCTTTTTTTTTTTTTTTTTTTTAAAGATTTTATTTATTTATTTCACAGAGGGAGAGAGATCACAAGGAGGCAGAGAGAGAGAGAGGGGGAAGCAGGCTCCCCGCCGAGCAGGGAGCCCGATGGATGATGTTCTATTCCCTGGGTGATTGTTCATATTCCCATCAGTTTGGACTATGGCTTATCATTGTCCAGTAATTCAGTTTCTTATACCTTTCCTTGTATTTGCTTGTAATTAGCTCAAGTTAGAATTCATTTCCATAAAACTATTGTTACTTGCCATCTGCTTTTTATCAATAATATACCTTTTTGATGACCAAAATCTGCTGCTGCTTCTTCCTCTGGCAAAAATGACATCATGATTAGAATTTGTGACAGGAACTCCTCTCAACACTACCCTCGAGGAAACTGAGATTCTCCTGGTCATTTTCTAAAATTAAAGTACTTCGAGTAAAAGAGGAATTTTGTTTTATTTGCAATGGAATTCAAAGTTTTAAGAGCACAGAAATTTATTCTATGTTACGGTTAGTCAAATCAGTCTTCGGGGACCTTATAAAATAATGATTTACGGTGAGAAATCAAGTTTGGGGATGGAGGGCAGGAGAGGGAGGAAGCCCATAAAACATGCTGAATTAGTCAAAATGTGGGAAGGACTATAAATCTTTGAGTGAAATGAAATATGATGCCCCTTTGGAAACAATTGAATTTGCTGCCCCATCCTCCTTGTTCCATCCCGACTGACTAATGTGTGTCTGTATGTTTGTAATGGCAGCACTTCCAGGAAAAAGTGGAGTCTCTGGAGCAGGAAGCCGCCAATGAGAGGCAGCAGCTGGTGGAGACGCACATGGCCCGCGTGGAAGCCATGCTCAATGACCGCCGCCGCCTGGCTCTGGAGAATTACATCACTGCTCTGCAGGCCGTTCCCCCTCGGGTAGGTCTCCCAGCTCCCTTCAGGGCACCACACACACCAGAAGCCTGGCAGGATTTTGATATATACCCAAGCCCAGCTTCCCTATCTAATGACCTGTAACCGAGCATCATGAAAAGTTGGGATTTGGCCAAGATGTCAGGATTTTTAAAGTTGTAACAGGAGCTAGAACTCAAGGTTCCTGCTCAGAGCAGCCACCGTAGTCTCTGAGGAGAAGCCCTCGTCAGTCATGGAGTCCGCTAATGTCAGGAGGCGTCAGGAGGCTTTTTTGAGGTTTTCATCAATAAATGCCCAGACAGGCTACCAAGCAATGCATGCAGATCTCTTCCATGAGGCTTCATGGGAGAGTTTACTTCGGACATCAGAAACATTCTGAGCAGGAGTATGTGTGCATTATGTCTGTTCGTTCTATCCATTACTGAGGAAGAGATATTAAAGTCTCTGACATTTTCTCATGTGAGACTGTCAGGTTTTGCTTTTTGTATTTCGAGGCTTTGTTTTTAGGTGCATAAACATTCAGAGTTGTTATGTCCTCCTTCAACCCCCTCTTCTCGTTATGAAATGCCCTCCTTCTCCCAGGTAATATGTTGCGTTCTGAAATTACTAATATTAAATGTCTAATATTAAAGCTATTTCAGCTTTATTTTGATTAATGTTATCATAGCATATCATTTTTCCATCCTTGTACTTTTGTTTAACCTGTCTTTATATTTGATGTGCATTTCTGGTAGGCAGCATATAGTTGGATCTTGCCTTTTACTTGAGAAGAACACTTCATGAAGTTATTGCTACAATTATACCTAAATCTGTCATCTTGATGTGTTTTCCTATTTGTCCCATCTGTACTTTGTCCCCTTTTTCTTCTTCTTCTTCCTCCTCTTCCCCCTCCTCCTCTTCCTCTTCCTCTCTCCTCTTCCCCTTCCTCCTCCTCCTCCTCCTCTTCTTCTTCTTCTTCTTCCTCTTCCTCTTCCTCCTCTTCTTCCTCTTCTTCTTCTCCTTCTAATTCTTTTGTTGTTGTTGTTGGCCAAATTTGGACTAATAGAATGTTTTTTATGATTTTCTTTTGTGCTCTTTTCAGGGTTTTTAGCTGTAACTCTTTATTTTGTTATTTTAGTATTTGCCTTAGGGTTTTAGAAAATGTTTCTAGCAGTTCACAATGTTATACCAGTTTACAAGTGATATTATGCCATTGCAGGTATATTAGAAGAACCTCATACTCAAATTTTTCCATTTCCTTTTTCCCAATCTTTGGGCTGTTGTTATGTTTTTCATACTACATTATTGTTAATTTTCTTTTAAATGGTAAGTTATCTTTTAAAGAGTTTTACATAATAAGAAAAATATTTGCCGTTTCTGGTGCTCTTTATTCCTTTTATAGTTCGATCTGTAATTATTTTCCTTCTACCCGGAGGACTTCCTTTAAAATATTTTTTATTGCATATAGATTGGTAAAGAATTCTTTTGCTTGGTTGTATCTGAAAAGATCTTCATTTCCCCTATGTTTTTGATAGACATTTTTGCTGGGTATACAATTTTAGGATGAAGTTTTCTTCTTCAGCCACTTTAATGATTGCGTTCCATTGTCTTACTTGCATTGTTTCCAACAAGAATACTTATATCTTTTGTCTCTGTAAATAATATATCTTTTTATTATTTTTTTTAGAGAGGGAGGAAATGGGCAGAGAGAGAGGGAGAGAGAGACTAGTAAGCAGACTCCACACCCAGCACAGAGCTATGAGATAAGACTTGAGTTGAAATCAAGAGCCCAATCCTTAACTGACTGAGCCTCCCAGGCACCCCCTATCTTCTTTTTTTAAATCTTGCTTCTCTCAATATTTTCTCTTTCTCATCGGTTTTGAGTGATTTGATTATGATGTGCCATAAAGCTTTCAGTCATCCGTTACTCCCATCTGGCTATTTTTCATCTCATGTATTTCATATCTAGAAGTTTAGTCTGGTTTTTGTTGTTTTTCTATATTCCATTTCTTAAGTTTTTGAACCTGTGGAATGCATTATATATAGTAACTTGTAATACCTTTGGTTGCCACCTCTAACATCTATGTCAGCTTTGGGTCGATTTTGATTGATTTTTTTTTCATTATATGTGATATTTTCCTTCATCATTTCATACCTAGTAATTTTTTATTGGCTGTCAGATACTGTGAACTTTACCTTATTGAGTGCTGAGTACTTTTATATACCTCTCATCTTGAGCTTTATTCTGCAATGTTGTTAAATTACTCAGAAACAGTTTGATCCTTTTTGGGATTTGCTTTTAAGACTTGTTAGGTGGGATCAGAGTGATTATCAGCTTATGGCTCCTTATTCTCTCCAATATGAAGGTTAGGATCCTTCTGAGTAACCTACCATGAATAGTGTGTTTTCGCATCTGGGTGGTGAGAATAGGTGCTATTCCTGACCTGTGTGAACACCAGGCACTGTTACCTCTAATCCTTTTGGATGGATTTTTCTTCTCCACGGCCTCGGTTGGGTTCTTTTACTTGCATGCCCTGATCATTACTCAGCTACTTCCTCAAGGGGCATTACGTGCACATCTGGGCAAGTCTGTCCTCCTGGCACTTTCCTGCGATTCCTGGCTACCTTCATCCCTCTAGACTCTCACTCACCTACCTTAACTGTGGAGTCCACCAGGCTCCAGCTGGTTCCTGCACTTGGAGTGACAGCCTGGAAGTGCATGGTGACAAGCTTGAAGAGTTGGAGGGCTCATATCATTCATTTCCCCTTTCACAGTGTTCACTACCCATCACCTGATGTCTAATATCTTTTAGAAGCATAGTTCTGTCTATTCTGGTTGTTACAGGTGACGGGTAGATCTGGTTCTCTTTACTCCATCTTATATCATGTAATTAAACCAAATAGCCACCCTCTTACACTGATGGCCCTCATTTCGATTTTTCTTTTTCTGCTGACGTTACAGCACAGAAAGCTCTGAGGAACCCTAAAAGAGCTTCCGGTACTCTTATAGATGGTGATACAGGATTGACTCTGTTCCACCAATGACGTCACTGAGATCGAGTGTCTGGTTCAGGGTGACACCACTACCCTGGTTAATGGACAGGGTGGAGCTGCACAGTTGACCACCACAGTGGCCTCTTATTAGACCACACTTCCTCTCTGAACAAAAAGCTTTTGAAAAATAAAAATATCACATTAGCATTTTCATTTTCTATTCAGAAAAAAAAAATATCTCAGTCCTAGCACTGTTTTGTAAAATTCTGTTTACATGCATTTGGAAAAAAGTCCCTTGACTCCTTGGTCCTCTTTTTGTACAGGACTCAATTTGGGAGTCAGGGTCATCAGGATCCTTTGCCAGGGCAGGGCGGGGGGGGTGGGTGTTGAGACAAGAATCCTAATTGCTGACATTTAATGGAATGTTCCAGCTGAAAGTGCCAATCTCCAAAGTAGGGTCTTTGCTGTGTGGACATTGATAGAGCTAAATACAAGATGAGGACTGAATGGAATTAATGCAACAAATGCACGTTTCAGAACTTTTGCTTCCGCCAATCCACCATCACAAGAAAGATAGTGATGAGAAGAATGTTTGTCAGAGCTTCCTGTGTTACCAAAGGGGCCCCCCTAATTTTATCTATATTTTTCAATCCGAGCTTGGAAGTATTAGGTAATGACGTTTTTGTGCAGCTAGAGGCCTTGCTGTACTATGAATTTCATCTGTGAGTCCCCATGTCTGTGTGTGTTTTATGTTCTAAATTTCCTCTTTCATGAATTATGTGCCTGCTGACTGATCCAGTAAATGGACAATCTACAAGTGTTTGAAGTATACGTAGAATTTTACAATATCCAAATACTTCCAGTATTACAGGAGATGAAACAGTTGTGTTTTCCTCAGGAATAGTTTGGTCTTTGCACTCAGCATAAACTCTTAATCTGTAGAGAGCTAGTGACTCTTCTAAGGACCAGGCCCTTTAATTGTTTCACTTTCCTTGAAGTTTCCTTGGAAAATCAGAGTTATCCTCCCCCCGCCACCCCCCCCCCAAGAAATGTGAAATTCCTCTCCAGAGTTGCTTCAAACAATAGAACACTACCAAACTCAAGTACTTCCTAAAACTAAATTATCATTATTTAACAACCAGACCTCTACCTGTGCTTTTGACTTCCTACTTTCTCAGAGCTCATATCAAGGCAACTTACGGCCTCATGAAAGAGCCAAATGTGCTCTGAACCTGCCTTTTTGTCAGGATTCTCCTTCTAGATGGAGAGAAGACGATGATACTGCCTGACTATCCAACATTCTCTGCAATCTGGAGACCAGTTAGCCTTAAGCAAGCTCCTATACAGTTAAACTAAAGGCTGGATAGAAATTTCTGTTTAAAATAAGGCTTCCCGTGGTAGGCTTAGGTCTGGAAAAACTCAGGAGCTCCTAATTAGTAAGAACTGAAATGTGTTAAAAGATGAGAGACGAATTACAAAAGCTTTCTTTGTAATTCTGAGGTTTTTGGTATCTTTATAGATATTTATTTTAAATCTCCTGTTAGACAGCATCCTAATTATTATCCTGACCACAACAACTCTTTTTTTAAGATTTACTTATTTATTTATGAGAGGAAGAGAGAGAGAGAGAGGCCTTGGCGGGGAGGGGCAGAGGGAGAGAGATAATCTCAAGCAGGCCAGTTAATTGACTGAGCCTAGGTACCCCCTGACTGCAGTGACTTTGAAGCATTCTCTACATGGAAGTGAGAATTAGGAAATGTTTTCATGTATATCTGTCATGTCTGTGTGCCAGTGACGTGTGGTTTTTTTTTTCCAGTGTCATGATTGCAGCCACCTTCAC
>LNAC01000117.1:3508795-3592220 GCA_002007465.1 Ailurus styani
ACTCTTCATTTTCTGCTAATCACTTTGGGTCAAAAAAGAGATATGAGCATTTATAGAAAATGTGTACAGAGCATGTATCTACATGCCAAGGTAAATGTGGTACATCTGTACCTCAGTATAATGGACAGTAAATATGTTAAAAAGATTTGCCTCATTCTTAATATTGAAGACACTGAGGCAGATGAGTCCCAAGATGTTTAAGACATTCTTCCCTCTAGATTTTAATACAACAAAAATTTTGTAATGCCAATCTGAATGTACTTAAAAGTACATTAAAGTACTTAAAAAGACTGCTATGTTGAAAATCACCTTTGAGAAATGTAAATAATTATCTTATACCTTTTATGTTTACTGTCCATCCATTCATCATTCATTTATTTATTTTTAGTTGAGATTTGTGAAAATTGGTGAGGACAAGAAGACTCNAAAATTGGTGAGGACAAGAAGATTCATTGACTTGAGAGCTTTTAAGGACAGACCAGTAACAAACAGGTGCAAAGGAAAACAGGAGAGTTAGCATTCTTTGAACAAAATCCTATAGATTATGCTGGGTGGTTTGTATGCTGTTTCAGGAAAGCCTCTCAATGTGACCTCATTACCTTGCTTTGACTCTACCAGGCTCAATAGACAGACCTTCTAAAGACCAACAGGAAGTATGTAAACCAGAGACACTAGTGCTTCCTGTTTTTAATTGAATTAAGTTAAATAGAATATTATGAAGTATGGGGCACCTAGGTGGCTCAGGCAGTTGAGCACCCAACTCTTGATTTTGGCTCAAGTCATGATCTCAGGGTTGTGAGATTGAGTCCCACATCGGGCTCTGTGCTCAGTGTGGAGTTTGCTTAGATTCTGTCTCTCCCTCTCCCACCTGTGTTCTCTTGTGCTCTCTCTCACTCTCTCAAAATAAAAAATAAGAATCTTAAAAAAAAAAAGAAAAGAAAGGAAAAAGAATGGAGTATGTGTCGNCATTGACTTGAGAGCTTTTAAGGACAGACCAGTAACAAACAGGTGCAAAGGAAAACAGGAGAATTAGCATTCATTGAACAAAATCCTATAGATTACGCTGGGTGGTTTGTATGCTGTTTCAAGAAAGCCTCTCAATGTGACCTCATTACCTTGCTTTGACTCTACCAGGCTCAATAGACAGACCTTCTAAAGACCAACAGGAAGTATGTAAACCAGAGACACTAGTGCTTCCTGTTTTTAATTGAATTAAGTTAAATAGAATATTATGAAGTATGGGGCACCTAGGTGGCTCAGGCAGTTGAGCACCCAACTCTTGATTTTGGCTCAAGTCATGATCTCAGGGTTGTGAGATTGAGTCCCACATCGGGCTCTGTGCTCAGTGTGGAGTTTGCTTAGATTCTGTCTCTCCCTCTCCCACCTGTGTTCTCTTGTGCTCTCTCTCACTCTCTCAAAATAAAAAATAAGAATCTTAAAAAAAAAAAGAAAAGAAAGGAAAAAGAATGGAGTATGTGTCAGAAAGGCATTAGCTTGAAAGCTCTCCTGTGCCTCTGAGTCCATATGCATCACCAGATTTCCTCCACAGCAGAGTCCGGCTTCATCGCTGTCTTTGAAATCAGAACAGCTCTTCATCAGATACCGTCAAAACATACACCACCGGGAAGCCCTATCTCATTCCAGCATAGGTTGCATGTACAGATTTGTTTGTTGATATCTTGTTTTCATTTCATCCTTCAAAATCAGAACCCATTATGAGAACATAAATATTTCATTTTTTTAGGCGAATGCATACTAGCACATTATTTAATGATCCACGGTTCATTACCTGCCCTTACCTGCTGGGTGTTACAGACGNAGGGTTGTGAGATTGAGTCCCACATCGGGCTCTGTGCTCAGTGTGGAGTTTGCTTAGATTCTTTCTCTCCCTCTCCCACCTTTGTTCTCTTGTGCTCTCTCTCACTCTCTCAAAATAAAAAATAAGAATCTTAAAAAAAAGAGAGAGAGAGAAAGGAAAAAGAATGGAGTATGTGTCAGAAAGGCATTAGCTTGAAAGCTCTCCTGTGCCTCTGAGTCCATATGCATCACCAGATTTCCTCCACAGCAGAGTCCGGCTTCATCGCTGTCTTTGAAATCAGAACAGCTCTTCATCAGATACCGTCAAAACATACACCACCGGGAAGCCCTATCTCATTCCAGCATAGGTTGCATGTACAGATTTGTTTGTTGATATCTTGTTTTCATTTCATCCTTCAAAATCAGAACCCATTATGAGAACATAAATATTTCATTTTTTTAGGCGAATGCATACTACTAGCACATTATTTAATGATCCACGGTTCATTACCTCCACTTACCTGCTGGGCGTTACAGACATCTACCCTGTTAGAACAGACAGCAGTGAGGGGTCGTCTCCTGAGAAGCACATATGCACACACACAGAATTACACATGGGTTTCAGGCAGTTCACTTTTTTTTTTTAATGTTACGTTAGTCACCATACAGTACATCATTATTTTTTGCTGTAGTGTTCCATGATTCATTGACCATAGTCTCTCATGGTTCATTCTCCCCTCTGATCCCACCCCCCTTCATTTTCAGGGAGTTCACTTATTTTGTGAAGCTCATCCACTGATCAGTTTAAAGACCCTAAGTTGCCTTTGGGTTTATATAAGCTTTGTCTCACATTTCTTCACATTAATTTTTCCACTAGATCATGGCACTGTGGTTAGCCAGAGTATGAGGAGAGGGTGAAATTATAAATGTCTATATCTTTGAGCATGGTGTAACCAGTGAGAGGATGTGGGAAGCAAAAATGCCAAAACACAAGCAAGAATATGCAAAATTAAAACATTTTATTGTAACTCTCTTCTAAAAAGTCAAGATTATGTCGCAGTTGGCATGTGTCAGGTGATCAGACCGTTTGACAGATCTTTTCAAAGGTCTGTGGTGTACTTTCAAGCTTTCTTTGTTTATGGTTTCTTCTGTTGCTCTCTGGGCTTTGCTTCTGGGTTATATTAATCTGTTCATCATTAAGAGCTTCAGTGTGGCTCACTGCTTGACTATACAAGAATTGAAGACCTGCCCTACAAGTCTAGGGAATTTCTGGCCCTTCTTTGCTCTCAGCTTGGTTGATCTAAGCTCTGTATCCAGTGTATGCTAAAGTTGGTCGAAAGTGTTGATCCTGGGGTTTGGGTCAGGTCCTGAATTCCAGTTCTGTATGCTGTCTTCACTGATTTATAGCTGCGGTCTGTGTAGCTCTACTCTCAATATTCTGACACCAAATGTGTGAAGTTCTTTTCCCTCATGTGAAATAATTCTGACACGAACAACCCATCGTTAGCATAGGCCCCACAGGTTAAGGGCTCAGTCCTCTCAGACTGTCCCCTATTTCAGATGCCAATCCCAAATGTTAGATTTTTTCACACACATTTTTCCTTCTGACCAACCAGCCATGAATCGGGAGTTCCCACGACCCCCTCCTTAGGTTTGGTAATTTACTAGAACAGCTCATGGAACTCAAATCATGTAGTTATGTAGTTACTTATTTTATGAACATATAATGTATTATTTGTTTCAGGGGCACAAGTTTGTGCTTCATCAGTCTTACACAATTCACAGCGCTGACCATAGCACGTACCCTCCCCAGTGTCCATCACCCAGCCACCCCATCCCTCCCACCCACCTCCCCTCTAGCAACCCTCAGTTTGTTTCCCAAGATCAAGAGTCTCTTATGGTTTGTCTGCCTCTCTGGTTTCATCTTGTTTCTTTTCTCCCTTCCTTCTCCAAGATCCTCTGTCTTTGTTTCTCAAATTCCTCATAGTAGTGAGATCATATGATAATTGTCTTTCTCTGATTGACTTACCTCGCTAAGCATAATACCCTCTAGTTCCATACATGTCACTGCAAATGAGAAGATTTCGATTTTTGATGGCTGCATAATATTCCATATATATATATATATCTTCTTTATCCATTCATTTCTTAATGGACATCTAGGTTCTTTCGATGGTTTGGCTATTGGGGACATTGCTGCTATAAACATTGGGGTGCACATGCCCCTTTGGATCACTACATTCGTTATCTTTGGGGTAAATACCCAGTAGTGCAATTGCTGGGTCGTAGGGTAGCTCTATTTTCAACTTTTTTGAGGAAGCTCCATACTGTTTTCCAGAGTGGCTGCACCAGCTTGCATTCCCACCAACAGTGTAGGAGGGTTCTCTTTTCTCCGCATCCTCACCAACATCTATCATTTTCTGACTTGTTAATTTTAGCCTCTCTGACTGATGTGAGTTGGTATCTCATTGAGGTTTTGATTTGTATTCCCCTGATGCCAAGTGATGTTGAGCACTTTTTCATATGTCTGTTGGCCATTTGGATGTCTTCTTTGCAGAAATCTCTGTTCATGTCTTCTGCCCATTTCTTGATTGGATTATTTGTTCTTTGAGTGTTGAGTTTGATAAATTCTTCTTAGATTTTGGATATTAACCCTTTATCTGATATGTCATTTGCGAATATCTTCTCCCATGCTGTCAGTTGTCTTTTTTGTTGACTGTTTCCTTTGCTGTGCAAAAGCTTTTTATCTTGATGAAGTCCCAATAGTTCATTTTTGCCCTTGCTTCTCTTGCCTTTGGTGATGTTTCCAGGAAGAAGTTGTTGTGGGTGAGGTCGAAGAGATTGCTGCCTGTGTTCTCCTCAAGGATTTTGATGGATTCCTGTCTCACATTTAGATCTTTCATCCATTTTGAGTCTATTTCTGTGTGTGTTGTAAGGAAACGATCCAGTTTCATTCTTCAGCATGTGGCTGTCTAATTTCCCAACACCATTTGTTGAAGAGACTGTTTTTTTTCCGTTGGACATTCTTTCCTGCTTTGTTGAAGATTAGTTGACCATAGAGTTGAAGGTCCATTTCTGGGTTCTCTATTCTGTTCCATTGACCTCTTTTTGTGCCAGTAACCATACTGTCTTCATGATTACAGCTTTGTAATAGAGCTTCAAGTCTGGTTGACCTCTTTTTGTGCCAGTAACCATACTGTCTTCATGATTACAGCTTTGTAATAGAGCTTCAAGTCTGGAATTGGGATGCCATGAGCTTTGGTTTTCTCTTTCAACATTCCTCTGGCTATTCAGGGTCTTTTCCAGTTCCATACAAATTTTAGGATTATCTGTTCCATTTCTTTGACAAAAGTTGATGGTATTTTGATAAGGATTGCATTAAATGTGTAGATTGCTCTAGGTAGCCTAGACATTTTCACAAAATTTGTTCTTCCAATCCATGAGCATGGAACTTTCTTCCATTTCTTTGTGTCTTCCTCAATTTCTTTCATGAGTATTCTATAGTTTTCTGAGTAGAGATTCTTTGCCTCTTTGGTTAGATTTATTCCTAGGTATCTTATGGTTTGGGGTACAGTTGTAAATGGGATCAACTCCTTAATTTCTCTTTCTTCTGTCTTGTTGGTGTATAGAAACTGTATATTGTCTCTGTTCCTTTCTGGTCTATGTTACTTTTAGGCTCTCTTTTTGTTTAGAGGACCCCTTTCAATATTTCCTGTAGGGCTGGTTTGGTGTTCACAAATTCTTTTAGTTTTTGTTTGTCCTGAAAGCTTTTTATTTCTCTATTGTCAATGACAGCCTAGCTGGATATAGTATTCTTGGTGGCATATTTTTCTCATTTAGTACTCTGAATATATCATGCCAGTCCTTCCTGGCCTATTAGGTCTCTATGGATAGGTCTGTTGCCAATCTAATATTTCTACCGTTGTAGGTGACAAACTTCAGTGCTTTGTTTATTGTTAGCAACTTACTATAAGGGACATAATGAGGAATGGCCAGATGAAAACCATACATGGGGCAAGGTATGGGGGGAAGGGGTATGGAGCTTGCATGCCCTCTGTGCCTGCTGCTCTCCTGGCACCCCATTGTCTTCACCAACTGGGAAGCTGTCTGAACCCCGTTGTGAGGGGGGTTTTATGGAGGCTCCATTGTAGGCACAACTGATTAAATCCCTGGCCACTGGTGACTAAATTCAATCTCTGGTCCCTCTTCCCGCCCTGGAGGGCAAAGGGTGGGGCCAAAAGTTCCAGACCTCTAAATCACAGGCTTAGTCCCTCCAATAGCGAGCCACCATCCTCCAAGAGTCACTGGGTTAGCATTCCAGAGACAACTTGTCATCACTTCAACGGTCTTAGAAGCTCTTGAACCAGGAATTAAGACTGAATATTCTGACAAAAGATGTCACCTTCGTCACTTAGGAAATTACAAGAGTTTTAGGAGCCCTGTGTCAGGAACTAGGGAAAGAGACCAAATATACATTCCTTATGAGGTCTCAGTACCCCAAATCAGTTATTTCTGAAAACTAGCAGAGTATCCTGAAAAAAGCTATATAAAGCCCACCAGATTTAACAGGAGGTCACTAATTGTGACTGACAATTAATGCCACCCTTACTGTCTATATTTTGTAGGTGTCAGCACTTGTCTTTAATTCCGTGGATTGTCATCTATATAACCTATCACTTGGAATACATGACTTAATGAACAGGATTCTTCCTCCTCCGTTTCCAGATTGGGGTTAATTGTTCTACACTTTCACAGTTGGGATTGTTCTAGCTTTTGTTAGCCATATTAGAAAAAAGGATTAATGGAAGATTGAAATGAAATTGTGAAGTAGTAAGATATCTTCCTCCCTAAGAAAAGACAAGCTAGAATATGTTGTTAGGACAGAATATATGGAGGCTTTTTTGCCAAGTCCCCATCAGAAGTTGTCTGCTTCCCTATGGAGGAGGGAAGGGATGAGAAGACAACTTTCTGTTCTCCTGGGGGCCACCATGTTCTATGACAACACAAGGTCAGAGCCAAAGCAGTTATCTCGATGTGCCAAGAAGGGGTGAATCTAATGCCTCCTTGTTATCAAACCTGGAGACACATTGAAGGGGGGCAGGCACAAGAACCTGTGCTCTTTGCTCAGTTGCTTCCTCAAGACTTCAGGGTTAGTCATTGGCCTTCTTATATGCATTTTTAACACAGAAACCATGTATGTGCTCTTCTGACGAAAGAAATGTGGGTGAATTTTGCAGTGACCTTTAAAAATTTAGCTCAACTCCTAGCTCTAAAGACGGACATGGCTGTGATCCAAAGATTCCCATGGATGCTTCCCTGCGTGACTTTTTTTTCCTCCAGGATTTTCTTACAACAGTGGGGGTGCCTGTGAAATGCTGAAATTCTAAGGGCCAAAGTGGCAAAATAAATTTAACTGAGACCATGCCAAGCAGAAAAGGGTTTAACTCTTCAGAGTGTTTTTTTTTTTAAACTTGTACAGAAGTTGTATACATTTTACATTTATACCAGGGCACCTGGGTGACTCATTTATTTAAATGTCTGCCTTCAGCTCAGGTCATGATCTTAAGGTCCTGCAATTGAGCCCTGCATCGGCTCCCTGCTTAGCAGGGAGTCTGCTTCTCCCTCTCCCTCTGTCTGCCACTGCCCCTGCTAGTTCTTTCTCACTCTCTCTCTTTCTCTCTCTCTCTCTCTCAAATAAATAAATAAAATCTTTTTTAAGAATAAAAAATTTAAAAAAAAAGAGTTCTTGAAATCCAAGATGTGGAGCTATGAAAATAACGGCCTTGAACCTGTTTGTGGAAACAGGAGCGATTTTGCGTTTTCTTGATAGGTGATTAATTTTCCTCTTTACAGGACTGGAAACCACTGGGATACAATTTAATGCTCCAGGAGAAGATTTTCTGAATAAGGCCCTAGTGACCTGGAAAGGTTAGGGTGCTCCTCATAGAGTGACTCATTTATTTCCTCCTTGTTGGTGGGATTACACTTAGGGCTCTTAAAGGCTCATGACATACTATTCTCTCTCATCAAGAAATGGATTAAGATACAAATGTCTATTATGATAAGATGCCAGATTTCCAGATCAAGCATAAAGCTACAGAATGGAACAATAGGGCCAATTAGTCATGTTTTAATATACCTCCCACATGAACTGTGTAATCAAAAGCTATACATTCAGACATGATTGACATCGAATCAGTTAAATGTGTGTGACTGACCCCAAGCCCAGGAACACCAAACATAAGAGATTGCACTTAGAAAAAAATAAATGAGGGCGCCTGGGTGGCTCAGTAGGTTAAAGCCTCTGCCTTCGGCTCAGGTCATGATCCCAGGGTTCTAGGATCAAGGCCCGCATCGGGCGCTCTGCTCCGCAAGGAGCCTGCTTCCTCCTCTCTCTCTGCCTCCTTCTCTGCCTGCTTGTGATCTCTCTCTCTCTCTCTCTGTCAAATAAATAAATAAATAAAATCTTTAAAAAAAAAAAAATAAATAAATGAAAAGGCAATACATTTAAGAACAAGGTAAATTAATTTAAATATATATATATATCTTTTATAGGGAAAGGCCATGAATTTCCCTTCAAAATTATTTCTGTCAACCTGACATCAAAACCCAAGCCATAAGAAGACAAGCTATGTCATCTTTTGAAGTTGATGAAATGAATTCTTACTGATAGTAGTTTGAATGTGCTTCCTAAAGGAATCTAGCACGCTGGATAGATAGATCGCGTGAGGCTGGAAAATCAATACGTTTCATGAAGATTGGGAATACATCTTAGTGGAGAGATGCTTATTTACAACTCAGATACCACAAAAGATATATTTCACTACTGGAACTATTTGTGAAATCACTTTCAGCTCTAGGTTATTCATTAACTTAATTAACAAACATTTTTAGCAACCAAATTGTGCCAGGAAGTGTGCCAGTGGCTAGAGATATCCTATGCTCATGTTCCAAGAAAGAAGAGCAGTTAATGTTCCAAAAGGTAAATCTTCTATTTTAGGTTAAGTCTAATCCATTTTAGTAAGAAGTCTAATCATTTTGGTAATACCCAGCCTTAATCCTTTAAGAAATTCTTTTTGAAATGATTTTTTTTAAATGCAGTGTGAATAGTGAAGGGATTTTAGTGCCAAATGAAAAATGTCAGCTCAGATGCAAATAGATCCTTTGTTATTATGGGCTAAACACTCAGAAACAATAGTGATAATAAAAAAGGATTGGATGTAATTAGTCCCCCTGGGGCAGATCTTTTCCTTTTATTTTCTCTGTTCTTTGCTATAAATTTTAATAATAAGATTAGCCATCCAATGCCAGTATAATCAGATTGTAGTATGAATACATACACAATCTAAATTGTAAAATAGGGGAAATTTGGCAGGAAAAAAAATGTTATTACTAGTTACTAGAAGATTTAAAGACTTGAGAATGATTGAAAGTGTATGCATAGAGGTTAAAAACATGTTTCTTAAACTCTGCTTGCTATCAATATGTTTGAGCCACTGAATTCTTCCGCTCATTTTTCTAATCGCAAGGACAATCTTGTCTTAACTGTAACTATTTGTGACAATAGTAATGCCATTTACTTTAAGAGAATATATTTCTGTAGAGATCCCAGCATGTTTTCTTCTCTTATTCTTTTGTGAATATTACTTTGGTTTTTTAATTAAAATTTTAAGAAACTTATCTTTGTCCTAGCATAATGAAATATAAAATGCCCTAAGAGATTCCCTGCTATTCTACAGTATGAGGATATGGTACACCTCTAGAAATTACTACTTTTAAGCCTTGGTAATTCTGTATTCTGGCTTAAAGTGCTAAAAACAATTACTTCTTTATTTGATTGAAATATGCATGAATCATATACCAAAGGCGGGGAGGGCCCTTTTTTGTTGTTTTTTTTTTTAACATAAAACAAAAGAGAAATATTAAAGTATAGGGAAATGTTAACTGTTTTTCTTTGTTACCTAAAAATAGTATTTGTTGCTGAGGTGTAGACATAACCGCCATTTTACTTGGTATGATTTATCTGCCTACTCTGTCATAAAAGCTAATCTGATTTTTTTTTTCATTTCTAAGCATGATTTTTAGAAATGTGTTTGCATGAATAAATCAGCCAAGCAGAACCATGTAATTCATTTATTGAGGGGCATGGTAATGTGTTCCTGAATTATCTCATGTCCCGAGGCATAGGCATTAGGAAGAAAAAGGCTGATGTTTGTATTAGACACACACACCATGTGTATCTGAGCTCATATAAACACTGATGAGGTCATAGCTTACAATGGGCTCTTAGGACTCATTATCCTGGCAAGAGTTTTGTTCCCTCGTACAGAGATGTGGAGCCCTGGGGGATCATGAGATCCTGGTGTGCTACCGTTTCATTATCAAGCTCTAGGGATTTGATGGGGCAAGTTAGTAATATATTTCTGAAAGGAAGAAAATGTTGGTATTAGATAAGATAAGCAATTTTAAACATGTGAACACATTCACCATTTAATATCCATCTTAATAGGTAAGAAGGTTGGATTTAGAACCAGAATCCACGCATGGCACAAAAGTCTAACTTTAAACTATAATACCTTTTAGCATGTTCTAGTAATCCTAAGCAGATTGACAAAGGACAGTCCTGTCATGCCGTTTCACCTCTCCAGAGTGGTGGAGTGCCAAAAACCAAGGGCGGCAGTTGAGAGAGTGAATAAGCTAAATCTGGATGGTCTTCTACACAGTGGAAAGAGCAGGTGTTACCATGTCCCCAAAGACTATTATCTGAGTTCGTAAGCACTAAATACTCAGGCAAGGACTTCTAGAACAGACTCGTTTCTCACCACTCAATTATTTCTTTGTTTTCAACTCTGTAAGTTACTTTTTGAAATTGTCTTTAGCTTGGTCCGTGTTAGAGTTTCTCGGAAAGGCGGGATCACTTAGCGATCGAGAGACCAGGTTTGGGC
Organism: Ailurus styani; assembly: GCA_002007465.1. NCBI lineage: Eukaryota > Metazoa > Chordata > Mammalia > Carnivora > Ailuridae > Ailurus > Ailurus styani. The sequence continues at coordinate 3,519,538 of LNAC01000117.1, forward strand.
GCCAGAGTTGGATTACCTGTTCTCCCTCTACCCAGGGACCAGCTCTGTAACTAGCTGTGTAACTAGCCACATAGCCCTCAAGCTCAGCTTCTCGGTGCTTTGTTTTATCTATGATAAAACCCCAGTGATAGGGTCGATGGGAAGATTTATTCATTCATTTGAGAGAGAAAGAGAACGTGAGCTGGCGGTGGGGTGGAGCAAGAGGGCAGAGAGAGGAGGCAGCAGCCCCCTGCTGAGCGGAGAGCCGGATCCTAGAGCCCTGAGATCCTGACCTGAGCTGAAGTCAGATGCTCAACTGACTGAGCCACCCCGGTGCCCCAACACAGAACACCTTTAATACTCAGTGTGCTCTATGTGAAAAATACTGTTACCTGAATTGCGGAGAAGAGAAAATTGAGGCCCAGGTAATTTGGGGACGCTCATGTTCATTTTAAACTTGATGTTAACCGTAGTAATTGGCAAGTGGGAATGTGTGCTGTTTTGGGTGATAATGGGAGAAAAAAGGGGAGACCCAGATGTTAGTTATCAGAATTTACCTCCCCATTCTCTAATTGGAGATTTAGATTTAACGCCATAATGCCAAGGCCGGTGTGGAGCCTTTACATTCTGGTGCACAGACTTGGCCATGACCATCATTTCAGGACGGAATGCCTTAGAGGAACGTTCAGAGATGACAGGCTGCAGACAGACAGACAGGATGAAAGCAATCCTTATGTTGAATTGAAGTATTTTTCTTATATGAACTCTTTAAAGAAAAAATTCTGTTTTCCTCAAAACAGTGAAGTCTTTTCAAGGGAAAAAAGTGAAATAGGTCCACTAAGAAAGCACATAGCGCCAGTCAGGGGCAGGGACATCATGAATAGATGCAATTAGTTGTCACCCTTTCTGTCTCTGACCTTGGAGGTATCATTGTAATAGAACTAGAGGGAAAATTCTGTAGGCCTCGGTGTCGAATCACAAGCAAGGATCAAGCGTGTGTAATCTCCTGACTGCACAATACTGCATTTAAGAGATCCATCTCATTCAATAGTAGCCTGCTTTAAACTAGTCGTCTTTTAAATATAGAGATATAATCGATGGAGCTTGTCAACTGTTACCTCTTGTACTACTTTTCTTCTCCTAGGATTTAAAATATCATTCACTGATTTGTAGATTCAGCTAGATTTCAGAGCACAAATGAGAATTAGAATGATGTGTTGCCAAAAGCTAGGTTTCCAGCTGCGGTATCTGCCTTTTTTTGGAGTTAGGGGGAAGCACATTTCTTGTAGGGTGAAAGAAATAAGGCAGAGGAGCACAGGTTTATTTTCTTTTTCTTGTGAATATTTGCTTTCTTAGGTATAGGAATGCGACCTGTGGAAAGCATAAAGTAAGCAAGTCATCCTGTCTGAGTCAGGCACTGGGTACTGTGATTCCTGATAAAGACCACATCTGACCCTCAAGGGTCTCAGAGTTGAAGAAAGTGGTCAGAAACATAAATAGTTTACTAGACTGTATGTTAAGTGCAATAATGGGGATATACATAGCATTTCATGGGAGCACAAAAAAAAAGGGGGGATACCATTTCTACCTGGGATGTCAGGGAGGTGATCCCTAAGTTAACCAAAGGAGAAGGGGAGGGACATCCCATCAAATACTACAGCCTTCACCCTACCCCCAACATACCATCTCTGGAAATAAATTCCACACCTCCCAAATGGCTTTCAAGGTGCCCATGACCTAGTTCATAATAACTGGTTTTGCCCAAATGGCCAAAGTTCTTTTCCTGACATGAACTTTCATAGGTTTTTGTTTGTTTATTTGTTTGTTTTAATGTCAAAGAAATGTGTACCTTTGGAAGTCATTTTACAAAATCACGTAGTAGAATACGTGTAACAATGGAATCATTTAAGACAAAGGAGCTTTTGTCCTTTTTTATTAGGATGAATCTTTTCAGGAAAGACTAGAATAAAAATGAAATAGAACCAATTAGAAAAAAAATAGAAGCACTAAAGAAATTTAATTGTTGTTGAAAGAATTAGAATCTGGCATAGAAAGAATTTAATTAAATTCTAAAGTGAAATAACTGCAGTTTCCCATTGGCCTTGGTCCTGGGAAAGTATACTGTGTCTTAAAGTTTATCAGTTATTCCTTGGCCTACAAATGAGTCGCGATTGTCTATTACTTTTCTCATTTTGATTATTATATTTTTATATGCTTCCTGGCGGTGGGATTATTTGTGCAGCATTACCATTGAGACAACACAAAGACTGTGCATGTAGAAATGTGTCTTGTATATGCCCCTGTGTATTTGGGTGGAAAAAGGGGAAGGACCTAACTTAAATATGACAGATCCAAAATCATCTCTCTGTAGCAGAATACTGCCATTTATTTAAAAAAATGCATCTGAGGACAGCCATGCTATATGTCAAATGATAAATGCTCTTGTCCAAATGAAAAATGGCCAATCAACTAAGTGATTACCCATTAAGAAAGTAGTGGGAGAATTGCAAAAAGATGAAAAGATAACTCACAGTCCTTTCACGTTTTGGAATCAGTTAGTGGGACCTTTGACACACAGCCCCTGGGATAAGTAGTATTTTGCACAAAAGTGAAAGTAGTTTTTTGTTTTTTCATTTTTTTCCACAACAGCCTCGTCATGTGTTCAACATGCTAAAGAAGTATGTTCGTGCTGAACAGAAAGACAGGCAGCACACCCTGAAGCATTTTGAGCACGTGCGCATGGTGGATCCAAAGAAAGCCGCTCAGATCCGGTCCCAGGTAAAGGCAGAGTGTGGTAATCGTATGCAGCCTGGACAGTCCAGTGGCCTTGCCCTTTCAGTTAGATCTTTAGGTTTTACCAGCATTCCTTTGGGTACTTTACTTTTATAGCAAGAGTTCTTTTTTTTTTTCCCCATAGCACAAACCCTCTCCAATGTCCTTAACCCAGCCACCCTATCCCTACCCTCCATCCCACAGTAATCCTCAGTTTGTTTCCTGAGATTAAGAGTCTCTTATGGTTTGTCTCGTTCCCAATTCCATCTTGTTTCATTTTTTCCCTCCCTACCCCTACAACCCTCCACCCTGCCCCTCAAATTCCTCATATCAGAGAGATCATATGATAATTGTCTTTCTCTGATTGACTTATTTCGCTTAGCATAATACCCTCTAGTTCCATCCACATCATTGCAAACAGCAAGATTTCGTTTCTTTTGATGGCTGCATAGTATTCCACTGTGTGTGTGTGTGTGTGTGTGTGTGTGTGTGTGTGTGTGTGTGTGTACACCACATCTTCTTTATCCATTCATCTGTTGATGGACATCTAGGTTCTTTCCATAGTTTGGCTATTGTGGACATTGCTGTATAGTAAGAGTTCTTTAATACCTGGTAAATTCTAAAGGCTTGTCTTAGACCAACATATGGTTTGATATTTTCTGACTTGTGAAAATAATAAGAAATATAAACATCTTAAGTGTCTCCTGCTGCTGCCAGTTCTTAAGGAACCCTTTAAAATTCTGATGACTAAAGTGAAGAAAACAAAAGTTGTGTCAGCCAAAACCTCTAAAATTGGTTCAACTAATTTGTGATGGGCGATCATAAGCTCCACTGGTACCACAGGGCTTAGAGATAATGTGAGCCTAAATGGTCCCCATAATCATGGATTTTATTTCCATCCCCAAAGGTTGACAAATGAGATCTACCTCTGGAAATCTGAAATTTTACATTTCCTTAAATAGGAGAATTTTAAATAAAAAGATAGGTGGATGGATGGATGGACAGATAGAATGAAAGAAATTTCAAGTCAAATTGAAATCTGTTCCTATCTTTTGAAAAACTTGCACAGAAATATATGTAGAGCATTAGGCGTTATTTACGGATCGTAAATATTAGGAATCAGAAATGCTGTTTTCGGTTGGCTTTGTAATTATGGCTGCAAGCATACAGTACAGTGGGAAGTTTAAAGCAACTCTAAAGTTCGAGACTAGAAAATGGTAGAACAAGAAAAATAAGGACGACCTTTCAGGTCACAAGCTCCAGCAGAGTTTTGTCCATTTTATTTTGGAAGTTTGTATCTGTCTGCGGTGCTTGGTAAGGAAAACAACTTTTCCCTGTTACAAAGATGGCTTACCTGGAGCTGTCGCCCTTTCTGGCAGGTGATGACTCATCTTCGTGTGATTTACGAGCGCATGAACCAGTCCCTCTCCCTGCTCTACAATGTGCCTGCCGTGGCTGAGGAGATTCAGGACGAAGTTGGTAAGTAAGCTCTTCTCTTGATGCCGAGCATTTAAACATACTCTTCTCCTGTCGGAGAAAAAATCAGCCACCTGAGTTAGTCTGCAGCAGGAATCACAAGCATTCTGACCTATGAAAGGAGGAAGAGCAGATTCCCTTTTAGAGTGAAACTCCTGGGGGATGGAAGTCATCATCACCTCACGAGTGGATGGTATCATACCTTCTTTTACAGATGAAAGGGAGCAGGCTTAGAATTCAAGAAACGTACTTGCCTGTGGTACACATCTCCTACGTGGCAGAGCAAAAGCACAACACTGAGTCTGTCGTCTGATTTCAACATTGCTGTTCTATTCAGTGACGTGTCTCTCTCTGGTGCCCCTACCCCCAGTAGCCATGAGTGTTCTCTGAGCCATGTTGTTGTTTAAATGTCATGAAATATGTGGCCCCACCATCTTTCACTAAGCTTTTATTTTGAAATAATCACTCATGGAAAAACAGTACAGAGAAGTCCAGTATACACATCACCCCTTTCCTCAATAGTAACCTTATATAACTACACTAGTTCTCAAAACCAGGAAACTGACATTGCATGCTCACTATCTTTTATGTCCTGACTTCTCATGCCACGTTTCACAGTTCATACAAGTTCTCCCACTTTTGTTTTTCTTGGAAAGGGAGTAGAGCATCCCATAATATAAGTCTCCACCAACCCCCCAAATGCCCATATTTGTTTAACTTTACCTCATAAAATCACGTCAGCAGCAGTTACACAAATGATTCTTTCAACATAAAAGAAATGTACATATCCCAGAGATTCAGTACGTAAGCTGTCAGGAAATAAGCAATCTATCCCTCTCCATAACAGACCTGCCCTTTGTTAATTGAGTTGGAAAAAGATGCAGGTTATCTAAAATCAGAACACCCTGGATGTTGTAGGTGGGTGCACCCCTGACAGGAATTCCTCCTTTGAAGTGGCTGAAACCTCCTTGGCTTACTTTTTCTATCTTGTGCCAATGCTGCGTACTCTCTCTTTTCTAACTCATTACTGCCCTATAAATGTTTGTATCGCCGTCAAGCATTTGACGTGTATCAGGTGATGATGCTCTGGTCCTAATGTGTATTAACACACGGAATCAAGTATCCTTCAGGCTATTCTAGCATGTAAACTTCATAGTAATGTTTTGTCTAAACTTCTGTTCGAAGTTGTTCAGTATTGAGCAAGATCTTAAGAGGAGCGTCAGGAGAGTGTTTAGTCTATATCGTGGATTGAAGATAGGCTTGCCAATTTATCTTTCATTCTGTTCCATTTCTATAAGAAATGAACACTCTTGTCACCTATATTTGGGGATAGAAATTTGTAAGGAACCTTTAAAATACTGTATTTCAAATAAGTAAAAGAAAATTCTCCATTCAGTTGTAAAAAGGACAAAAGTCAAAGAAATCATCACTCCTAATGACGTGGAGTTCGAGTCTTCTAGATGGATGTATTTTTGCCTGATACCAGGTTTAACAAGCTTATTTTCCTGTGTGTCTTCAATTGAGGTACTGTTAGTAACACCCAACTACAGAGAAATAAGCCGCTGCGAAGGACTAGAAAGTTAATGACCAATAGATCACTCTCACCCAGTAATTATGATTGACTCTCACTAAATTATCAGAGCTTTTTATTCAGCAAAATAATTAGTGGAAACAGTGGCCACTAATGAGTCACACTTCCACGGAACAGATGGTGACTCAGATATCTTGAGTGTTGCAAAATGCCCAAGAATAGGACAATACAGTGAACTTGATCTCAGTGACAGGGAGGATATTCAGATAAATTAGAATGGTGGAAATCTTTCCTTACAAAAATGAAAACCTCAACTATGAACTTGGATTAAGAACATGTTATTTTTTTTTTAATTTTTGTCATTCGAAATGTACTAGATACCAAATCCTGAAAGATAACTTTTCAAAAAGATCTTTCTTGCCTCCATTTTTAAATGGCTATTTCCTGTAGAAAGAGAAGTCGGCCTTAATGAACTTACATTGAATAGACCTATTTACCAACTGTTAGATCTCCCAGCATCAGAGATACAGAACAGAGCCCCCTGGGGAGAATGACTTTTCTGGATCGAGCTTAGTTATCTTACATTGTTCTTCATTTGCAGGAACATTTAAAAATAACTCACTTTTATTTCTTTCCTTTTTTTAAAGTTTTTTTTCTTTTTTGAGAGAGAGATCGAGAAGAGAGGTAGGGGGAGAAAGCACTAGTGGCGGGGCAGGAGGGAGAGGGAAAAGCACACTGTCTATCGAGCAGGAAGCCCGATGTGGGACTTGATCCCAAGACCCTGGGATCATGACCTGAGCCGAAGGCAGATCCTTCACCGACTGAGCCACCCAGATGCACCGAAATAACTCACTTTCAAAGGAGGAATATAGATGAAATAGGGTTAGCCGTGGGTACTAATTTGTTGAAGCAGAGTGGGAGTTCCCTGTAGTATTCTCTTTATTTTTGTAAAAGTTTGAAATTTTCTGTGATAGAAGTTGTTGGAGTTGTTTTGTTTTGTTTTATTTTAAATTCCTTTCTAAATAGGATCTTCACAGATTTCTTCCACTTTATGTCTTATACTCTTTCTAATAGTTTCAGAGAGTCTTTGTCAGTAGTCTGACTTGAATTTTTTATATAACCAAACTTCAGATTTAGAGTCAGTTGTTTGCAAACAGGGAGGATCCTGAAGTTCAGATCTACTGATGAAACAGCAAGATCTGGAAGTACCTACAAATGCCTGCCTGTTATGTAAAAGTCTGTGCTTATAAATGTCGGCAGTTAGGACGTGTTTAATGCAATAACACATCTACAGGAAAATACAATAGTTTTATTAGGTCAGGGGTAACAGGTGCTCTTGAGATGATAGGCTTCTTCCACTCTCAGATACTGCTGCTATCTTTAGTGACACAGCTGTATCTGCTTCAGTAAATTTATGCTCCCATTAGCGTAGAATTCTCTGTTATGAACAAAAATGAGGAAGACGCTAGGCATGGTAGAAAGAAGGAAGGACAAGAATGGGAATTGGTGTGAAATGGGTGAGAACAGTATAGGGTGGCTGACCAGAGATCGTAGGATTCATCATGCCCATGAACTTGGCGCTGGCCTCGCTCACCGCTGTGCTTTCCCGAGGACTCCCATCTGTCTGTGCTACTTCACTGTTAACTCCAGAAAATCCCAAATCCCTAGGTCTAGCCAAAAAAAAAAAAAAAGCCTGCCCTCTAAGTCCCAGTACCATATCCCAGACTATGAGAATATCCCACACATTTCTCACAGTCTAGTCAGTGTGTATAAAGAAGAAACTACTGGGTCCCTCTCGAAATTGATTCATACTGCACTCTCAGTATGAGACCCCCTCCCCCAGCTGGCCTGTATTTCTCCGTGACACCTTCCTCTCCTCAGCCATGATTTCCCGCCAGTCGCAAGACCTATAAATGGTTCTTCCTTGCTTAAAAAGTGGCATCCTTCAAGACTCAACTGAAATCTCCACACGCCTGTAAAACCTTGGCTCATCTGCACAGGGAGTGAGAGACAAGAGCTGGCATTTGAGTCACAGCCACGTGGCAAACTCATGAGTATCTGTTCCTGATGGTGTTGACGGTCCAAGTTCTTTACGAACACCCACCCTTGAGGTCCGGGGCCACCACATACAGATATGGCAGGTGGTTTAGGTGAAAAGTGCAGCTGACATTCTGCGTCCCACTCACAGAGCCAAGCAAGCCCTCAGAGGTTGGACCCAGGCCTCTTGAAGTGTGGCTTTCTTGTGATGCACACAAATGTGGCCTGTGAGCTGGTGACAACACTGGTGAATACCATGATAGCACCCACAGTTTGCAGGTGAAGAAACCAAACCATCAAGAGAGGTCGCTAACTTGTCCTTACAGATCGTAAAGGGATGAGAACAGAATTGGATCCAGGGTCTACCCGAGTCCAGAGTTCATGTTTCTCTGCCCCCGCATTCCTCTCAGGTGGAATTTCCTTCTGCTGAACCTCAGTGTCTAAAGCACCTTGTATCTACCTCTAATACCATACTTCACTTGGTATTTAATACTTGTTTACATGTCCACCCACCCCGCATCCTGTGAGATCTTCCAGGACAGGTCTTAGCCTTCTTTGCATCTTTAGGATCCAGCAGAGGACCTGATACTTTGTAGGTATTAGTAACTGTAGGCAACGTTGAAACCAATCCCACGGCTGCAAGGTAGACGCCCCTTCACTTATATTGATCACCTGGACTCCTTTATAACCCTGAAGACCCACCCCAAGCTCCTTCCTTAGCACCTAACAGTGTTGCACAAAACAAGTCTCTTTCCTCTGCTACAGCATTCTCTACAGCTGTGATCGATCAAGCCAACAAAATGGGTGCAGTTGGCAAAAGTATCAAAAAAGAATAAAGCACAGTTCTAATACTGTAACTAAAAACATTTTACAGTATTGTCCTATGTAATTTCCATGATCCTCTGCTATTTGGTTATCTGCCCAATTCACATACTTTGATGCTTGATCTTATTAAGTATGTTGCCTGGTTTCACTTTCTTGTCAATCAGAGTCTGAGGCTAGTTATTTGATTTGCTTCACCAATGAGTATGAATTATCAAAACTGCTGTATTTGTTTTATGAAAGCTTGGTTTCATAAAATAATTTTTCAGTTCTGTTTGAAGTATTATGTGCAAGTTCCCAGGCACAGCCATATATTCATGTTTTCCCTTTTTTAAAAAACAAAAGTTATTTGCATGCAAATTACGAAGTTTCCTTGCAAGAAAAGGCTTAAGGCATTGTTTATAAAGGGGGGAAAGTCCCCTTTTTCATTTAAAATAATGTTGAGGACTTTGCTTTTTATTCAGCAAATGATAGAATCAGTATGTTTGTGAAAATATGCATCCTCTTCAATGGCCCTATGCTGTTTTAATTGTCTTCTAACCCTTCCAAAAGGCAGAATCCCTTCATCTCTGTTCAGCTCACCCTTTGCTTTGTCAAATTGCTATTTCAAAAACGATTGGGGTTTTATGCCCTTTGTAATCTTCTTTAAATCTTTGCTAAAAGGATTCTTTTCTACCCTTTCTATCAGCACTGAGGTTATTTATCAAAGTGTTTCATTTTGCAGCTACCTCAAGGCTAAAAATATTGGCGCTCACAATTCCAAGATGGCTGTCTCACAGAATGCTATAATGACCAATTTATGAGAAAGGCAGTAGGAAGCAAAGGGGAAGGAAGGCATCATTGTTTCATACCCTGGGCTTTTTTTCTTTTAGCATTGAAAATTAATAAAAACACGCATTATTTTAAACCAGATGTTGGAAGGATCTCTGGCTGAATAAATCCACAGCGAATGGGATAGGAGTGAAATATGTGGCAGGAGATCAAGGACCTCATGCTCGTGAAAGAATACTTATAATTTATTATTACAATTTTACTATGGCCTCTTGATAAAATGTTTTACTCTTTGGGGAAAATTCAGCATGCTTATTTCAAAGACAGTGTTTCCATTCTCTGCCCCTAACAATCCTACTGATTTGGGGATTTAATGAATCCAAAGTAGTCTAAGTTTAAAATAGAATATTTATAGCATTTCCCGAATGAACAAAATGGAACATTCATTTCTACTGAGAATTTTAAGTATCCTTATGTAAAATTGTTAGTCAAGGAAGAGCATCAAGGAAAAAATAAATTGTAAGAGAAAGTGAGAGACAGCTATCACCTTGTTGGACTCATGCTTTTCGTTTTACATGAGGAATGGCTTTTAAATGTACGTCCATTTGGTATTTTATAGCTGGTTTAAGTATCTGCAAACAAGAACATTTGTTTCATAAATTACCAAAGACATGTTCCTTCTTCAGCATTATGATAGTCTCCAGGTTCCTTTTCATAAGTTCACCAGTGTAGTCACCTGAATTACAGGTATGGCCAATGTTTATTTGCCTACCGCTAAATGTATTATCTTTGTCCCCCTCTTAGCAAGACAGTTCCTCTCCCAGAAGAGACCCATTCATTTTGTTTATTTATTTGTTTTAAATTGAGGTGTAATTGACATAAAACATTATACTGGTTTCAAGGTGTATAACGTAATGATTTTATTTATTTATTTTATTCATTCATTCATTCATTCATTCATTCATTCATTCAGTGATCCAAGATTCATTGTTTATGCACCACACCCAGTGCTCCATGCAATACATGCCCTCCTTAATACCCACCGTCAGGCTCACCCATCCCCCCTCCCCCCTTTCCTCCATAACTCTCAGTTTGTTTCTCAGAATCCACTGTCTCTCAACTTTCGTCTCCCCCTCCAATTTACCCCAATTCACTTTTCCTTTCCTTCTCCTAAAGGTAATGATGTGATATCTGTATACGTTGCAAAATGATGACCATAATAAGTCTAGTTAACAACTGTCCCTAAACAGAGTTACAAAAAATGTTTTTTCCTGTCAGAACTTTTGAGGTCTGCTCTCTTAGAAGCTTCTAAATATACAGTACAGTCGTATTAATTATAGTCAGCATGTTGTACATTATGTCTTACTTCACTTACATGACGATACTGTCTGGCTGGGAGTTTATACCTTTTGCCCCCCTTTATCCATTTTGTCCCCCTCCCAACCCCTGCTCCTGGCAACCACCAGTCTGTTCTTCATATCTATGAGTATGGTTTTCTTAAGATTCCACCTGTAAGTGAGAACATATCATATTTGTCTTTCTCTGATTGGCTTATTTAGCATAATACCCTCAGGGTCCGTCCATGTTATGACAAGTGGCAAGATTCATTCTTTTTTATGGCTAAATCATTCCATTATTTGTAATGACTTTTTATGTGTGTGTGTATGTACGTGTGTTTGTGCATGTGTGTAGGCCACATCTATATCCATTCACATTTGGGTTGTTTTCATGTCTTGGTCATTAGAAGTAATGCTGCAGTAAACATGGGGGTGTTCTCATTTTCCAGTCTCAGAAGTGAGATTGCTGGGTCATAGGGTATTTCATTTTTAATTTTGAAGGAACCTCCATATTGTTTTCCGTAGTGGTTGCACTAATTTTCATTTCTACCAACAGTGCACACAGGTTCCCTTTTCTCCACATCTTCACCAACACTTGCTTCTTGCCCTTTGCATACTACCTGCTATCAAGTGTGAGGTAAAATCTCATTATGGTTTTCATTTGCATTTCCCTGATAGTTGGTGATGTTGAGCATCTTTTCACATGTCTGTTGGCCATTTGTATGTCTTTTTTTGGAAAAATGGCTGTTCAAATCCTCTGCCCATTTTTTAATTAGATTGTTTTTGTGGGGTTTTGTATTTTTTTTCTTTTTGTCTTTTGTTTTTGCTTTTGAGTTATATGAGTTCTTTGTATCTTTTGGATATTAAACTCTTATTAGATATATGATTTGCAGATATTTTTCTCTCATTCTGTAGGCTGCCTTTTCATTTTATTGATTTTCTTTGCTGTGCAGAAGCTTTTTAGTCTGATATAATCCCACTTACTTCTTTTTGCTTTTGTTACCTTTGCTTTTAGAATCAGACCAAGACTGACTTCAAGGAGCTTACTGTTTTGTTTTCTTCGAGGAGTTTTATGGTTTCAGATCTTACATTCAGGTCTTTAATCCATTTTTAAATTCTTTTTGATATGTGATAGAAGATAGGGGTCCAGTTTCATTCCTTTGCATGTAGCCGTTCAGTTTCCCCAGCGCCATTTGTTAAAGGAAAATGTCCTTTTCCAGTTGTATATTTTTGACTCTTCTGTCATAAATTAATTGACCATATGTATGTGGGTTGATTTCTGGGCTCTGTTCTGCTCCATTGATCTATGTGTCTATTTTTATGCTCTTTTGACTACTAGAACTTTGTAATCTTTATAAACTTTAATCTAGTTTGAAATCAGGGAGCACGAGGCCTCTAGCTTTGTTCTTCTTTCTCAGGATTGCTTTGGCTATTTAGAATTTTTTGCATAAGACTACTTATTTTATAAATGAGAAAATGAAAATACATTGTCGAGTGAAGCTGCATATAAACATTTTAATGTTCAAAATGGTAAAGTATATAACAGTAGCACCCCAGCTTTCTGATGCTTTGACTGCCGTGTTGATATGTCTCTAACCAGCAAAACACAGACCTGTCAACACCAGTGAATTCATACCTCACACCCAGCTGGTCTGCAAACAGTCTTAGGAGGTTACAGCCCTTAAGTGTTGAACTTGTCCATAGTGGCTAGTTCAGTGTTTTGTGTGTATTTAGCTCTTGATACTTTTTTTGTATGTGATATGTAAGCTGTCTTTTTCTTTCTTAGGAGTTTAATTATTTAATCTAAAACTGCAATGTATGTATCATCCCAGATGATCTGTGGACATCCTTGATAAAGTCCTTTAGAAGTTGACATATATAACTTGTCATATGAAAATTATCAATATGTAAAATGACTCAAAAAAATGGCAGCAGTTTTCCCAAATAATTTTTATAATTTTCCTTCTGGCAAATAGATATTTTCTTTTCTGTATTTCTAACCCATCATTTTAAAGGAAAAGGCAATCCTACAGCAATATTAAAAAGAATATACTTTCTAGGGGTGCCCGGGTGGCTCATTCGGTTAAGTGTCCAACTCTTGATCTCAGCTCAGGTCTTTATCTCAGGGTCGTAGGTTCAAGCCCCGCGTTGGACTCCATGCTGGGCGTGGAACCTATTTCAAAAATATATTTATACTTTCTAGGAAGCATGAATGTCAAAAGGTTTTATTTAAACAAATAAGCACAACCTCCACTGTTCTGGCAGACAAATTACAGACATTGAATTGTGTGATTCATTGTGCCATATTGATCTTGTTCCTTGTAATACAGGTGTACACTGGCCGTCGTTAGATGACTCAGATATCAACCGTGTTGCTCACTTCACGCCATTGCACGGGCTCCCTGGGGATTAGTTTTTCAGTCTAAATAAGTATCTGTTCAAATCTTTGGCCTGTTTTTTAATTGGGTGGTTTGCCCTTTTTGTTATTGAGTAGTAAGAGTTCTTTATTATCCTCTGGTCACTAGACTTATCAAATACATGGTTTGAAAATATTTGCTCTTTCTGTAGATTGTCTTTTCATTTTCTTGATATCCTTTGAACATGCAAAATTTGTTAACTCTGCCGAAGTCCAGTTTAGCGATTTTTATTTGTTGTAACTGCCTGTGTGTTATTATGTCTAAGAGTTTTACAGTTTTTATCAAAATCTTTGATTCATTTTGAGTTATTTTTGTTTTCATTTTGAGTGAATTTTTATTAGTGGTGTGAGGTAAGGGTCCAGTTTCATTCTTTCACATTTGAATACCCAGTATCCGAGCACCATTTGTTGAAAAAGACTGTATTCTTTCTGTCTTGAATGGTCTTGACACCCTTGGCAAAAATAAGTTGACCAGAAGTGCATGGGTTTGTTTCTTGACTCTCAGTTCCATTCCTTTGGCCTGTAGGTCTGTCTTATTACAGTATGACGTTGTTTTGATTAGTGTAACTGTGTAGTAAGTTTTGAAATTGAGAAATGTGAATCTTCACCTTTGTTCTTTTTTAAGATTATTTTGACTGGGGTCCCTTGCCTTTCTATGTGAACTTTAGGGTCTTGCCCTCCCCATTTCTGTAAAAAGAGCATTGGAATTTTAAAAAGGATTGTATTAGGGACACCTGGGTGGCTCAGTCAGTTAACCATCTGTCTTTGGCTCAGGTCATGATCCCAGGGTCCTGGGATCGAGTCCCATATCAGACTGCCTGCTCAGCGGGGAGTCTGCTTCTCCCTCTCCCTCTGCCTGCTGCTCCCTCTGCTTGTGCTCTGTCAAATAAATAAAATATTTAAGAAAAATAAAGGATAAAAGGGATTGCATTAGATCTGTAAATCAGTTTAGGTAGTACAGCTATTGTAATTCCTTTAATGAAGTCTTAAAAACACTCTAGCTACTTGAACAGATATCCACTATGAAATGATTCCATTTTGACCCCATTTAGGAAGGTTACTGTTTAGAAGTAGAAGGAAAATTAATTCAGCAAACTGACACCTTTTACTCCTAATTTTGCTTGTCCTTAAATCATGATGACCGTGACACATCAGTAGATTTTGTCTGTTCTAGTGCCGTTTCTCTTATTTGTCTCTGTGTGTGGACACCTTGACCAGGTGGGTGAAGCTCAAAGTGGCACCTCCCACACCATGCTCTGCCCATTCCTGTGACGATCCAGTACGGGTCTCAAGTTGTTTCTTAACTCACCAGCTCTTAGGTAGGGCTCTGCAATTTGAATCAAAATCCAAAAAGAAATCTTTAGTAACTAAAAATGATTGAGGAGTGAAGCCTGACCACAGCCATGGCTGCTAGACTACTTCCTGGAGTAGAACCCTCCAGCAGATGTGTCCTGATTTTTTTTTTTTTTTTGATAGAGTCTTTGGGAACAACTAGTGATTTTAGACTGGAAGAGGAGCTGGTTATTTTGCCTTTCACAAGCAGCTGCCTTCAAGTTTCATATTTTGAAAGAGGAGGGGAAGAAAAGCATAGTAGATCTGCCACTTTGGATATAGAGATGCACCGAAACGGAGATTAATTTTGAAATCTGTTTCCACGATGACTCACCGGCAATGAGATGAATGTGTTTGCGTGTGAGACGAAGTGTGGAAGGAATGTTAATTTACCTCTTGCAGTTTAACTCAGAAACAAATTTTGCAATGTATTCCCCTAGTGGGCCCCATTACTTTTTGTGAACTGTTCCCCTGTCATCTTATCTATTCGATGGGCTGCTCCACTAACCTATTTCAAATTATGAAGCAGTTGTACAAAGGAATGTTGACTGTCTATGAATCAAAACACCATTCAGAGAGAGTCTTTTGGACTTTGAGTCAGAAACAGGCAGTCAAAGGGCCAAGACCAGGGTGTTACTTAACTTCAACTACTGTTCACAGATGTATTGACCTAAGACAGTTTAACATAGCCTATTTAATGTGTTTAATTTTTTTTTAAGACTGTGTTTATTTGTCAGAGAGAGAGGTGAGCACAAGCAGGGGGAGCAACAGGCAGAGGGAGAAGCAGGCTCCCCATGGAGCAGGGAGCCTGATGCAGGGCTCCATCCCCGGACCCTGGGACCATGACCTGAGCTGAAGGCAGACACTTAACCCACTGAGCCACCCAAGCGTCCATTTCTTATTAAAATGATTATGCTTATTAGCATTTCATACTGTTTTAATTTAGGAAACTCTAGAAACAAACCAAATTTCACAATCTGGGTTTGGGGCGGGAGTTGGAGGAAGTTGAAAGAAAGATTGCTGTTCAAAATTCTGAATTAGTCACTCTTCTGCCAAAAGCCTAAATCTGCTGATTGCTAAGACTTGAACGAATTAAAATGGGTTTACTCTGAAGTGGTAGTCAGAATATTTGCTAGAAAGGAAAGGTGCCAAACATGCTCTTTTTGGTACGACATGCACCGTAAGAAAAGTATTATGTATGTAGCTGGATCTGAAAGCATTAATCATTCATAGTGTGACCTTTCGTACATTAAAACTGTTTTCTTTACCTAAAGACTATGACCAAATAACACATGCTGCTTGCTGTTTGTAAGTTTCAAATGATACCAATAAGCGGTTTTCTAAAATCTTCATATATGAAACTTTGTTGTTAGAGCTAATAGTTACAATTTTTAAATTGTTACAGTTCTCTATTATCAAACATTTTATTAAAAAAATAAAAAGGAAACTACCATTATCATTGCCACGGAGGTACCACTAACAAACACCTTAGTTCTCAGTCACCGCTCAAAGAATTTATAAGCAGTACTAGAAGGTTTCAGAGTGCTCACTTCGGCCCAGCTCCTAAAATTGGAACAATACAGAAAAGGTTTACATGGCACCTACGCAAGTATGAGATGCAAATTTACAACGCATCCCCTATTTTTTTTTGATTTCGCATATCTAGAGGATGACTAGAGACATCTAGAGTAATAAATTCACAGAGACTGAAAGTAGAGTAATAGTTATCAGGTCCTGAGGGAAGGAGGGAATGGGAAGTTTGGGTTTTTAATGGTGCAGAGTTTCAGTTTGGGAAGACAAAAAAAAAAAAACGTTCTGGAAAAGGGTGCTGGTGATGATGGTTTTACAACACTGTGAACACATTTAATGCCAATGAGCTGTACACTTAAAAATGGTTAAAATAGTTAGGTTTAGGTTTATGTATTTTTTCTACAATAAAAGAAAAGGACATATGCCCATCATTTGCTATCATAAATAGCAAAGGGATCTAAGAATTAATCAGAGGTGTTGGGTCTTAATGAGTATTTATTAAACACCTACTGTTGTCCAGATTCTACACTCAGATATATTGCAGGTGTGGGGCACAATCTTTCCTACTTAGAATCTGCCTAGGGAGACTTGGGCGAAATGGAGTTGGGAGGCAGGCTGCACTCATTCAGATGAGGGATGTTGATTGCCTTGTCTCTTGGTATTTGGTAGTGACATCTGACAGCCATTCCTGACTTGTACCATCACTCACTGAAGATTATTAGAGAAGGGAACCTTAGTTTTCAGCTGGCTCAACTACATCATTTCATAGGCTCAGGATGACTTGGGATAGGCCGCCTCATATGTCTGGTCTGTAAGACTGAAGACCAACTCTACTCTGATGTCTCTGTATCCATTGGTATTTGTTCTGTGTCCCTGTTGAGGCCAACCTAAACACAACTGGGTTCAGGGATCTATTTATTTAGCTTCACAACCTTTTTTTTTCCCCCAAGATTTTATTTATTTATTTATTTATTTGACACAGAGAGAGAGAACATGAGCAGGGGGAGCAGCAAAGAGAGGGAGAGGAGGAAGCAGGCCCCGAACTGAGCAGGGAGCCTGACATGGGGCTTGATCCCAGGACCCTGAGATCATGACCTGAGCCGAAAGCGGACGCTTAACTGGCTGAGCCACCCGGGCGCCCCTTCCACAACTTTTCTTTGAAAATGGCCCCCTTTTAGCAGTGAGTGAAGATGCTTCCAAAGCTCAAAGATGCAACACCCCTGAATACTTAAGTCAATGCTGAGGCATTTATAAAGTACGTAAAAATCAGCTGCATTGACCATTTTGCAGAATTTTTTGTCACATTTGTCCTCTCTGCTTGCTTAGAAATCATATACCAACATGTGAAAAATGACAGCCACCATGCCTTCTTGTATAGGATTTCTGTTAGATTTTTTTCTGCACATGATGAGCGCAGATTTCTCTGAAAGCATAAGGTAATAATCCTTAGCCAGGGCTTAATCGTGTGTGAGAGATCCAACGGAAAGGCTCTAGCTCTGTGAATGTCAGTGGCTGAAGCCCTTCAGATCACACACATCATTAGGCTGTCTCCCAAGCCAGGGAAGGGGTCATGTTCACGACTGTGCGAGCACAGTTCATGGGTTGCCATTCAAAGGTATTTAGAGAAAGGAACAGAAGAGGAAAGAAAAAGATTTTATGGGTCTGTTTTGTACATTTATCTTCTGTACTTGGTTGTCTTCTTTTGATGACTGACTTACTTTTGGCTCTCTTTTCTTTACGACTCATTTGGTCCTCAAAATAACCATGGACAGCCAACGCAGATACTAACCCCTTTTGTTCCGCATGAGCCTAATGTTCCAGTAGAGCTGCCAGTATACCTACAGCCCCGATAGACTTACTGATCCTGTTCCATCCATCTGTAGCACCCACGCCCAGTCCTGACCTGTTGAGATCCTATTCCACTTTCAAAACCCCAACTCTCGTGTCCTCTCCCTTTTTAAATCTTTGATTACCACAAAGCATCTGCCCTCTGATCATATATTTTATATACCGTGTGGGCCTATTGTTGCTTTCATGGGCACATATCAACTAATAGCCACATCCTAAGTATAACCTCTTTGAGGGTATGAATCAAATCTCATGCATTTGTGTCTCCTGAAGGAGATTTTTAAGTATAAGTAATTACAAATGCCTGTCTTCAAGAAATTCTTTGGTTAGAACAGTCCTGGGGCCAGCAGCCTCAGCATCCCTGGCAAACTCGTTAGACGTGCATGTTCTCTGGTCCCACCCCTGACCTTCTGAACCAGCAACACCGGGGTGGGATCTGCGATCTGTCCTTTAGCAAGCTGTCCAGGTGACTCGGATGCATGCTAAACTTTGAGAACTACTGGTTTAGAGTGAGTTTAACTTAACGGGCAGTGAATAAACAGTGAGCGTCTATCCTGACATCCCAGTGAGCCGGATGTATTACCTGCACAGTTACAGTCTAAATCCACACGATAAAAAACTAGATGCCGCAAAAAAAAGTTTGAGATGAAAACCTAAAGGCATTATTCTCTCTGACTAATTAATTCATTGAATACAACAGCTCCAGTGCACAGTAACGGATACAGGATTGCTGAGCAGTCATCGACGATGCATGACTCCTCATGATTACATAGTATAAATCAAAACATACTTTTTTAAACTATCAAATTACTAATTTTAAAAAAATCTACTGGGCACCTGGGTGGCTCAGTGGGTTAAAGCCTCTGCCTTCAGCTCAGGTCATGATCTCAGGGTCCTGGGATCAAGGCCCGCATTGGGATCCCTGCTCGGCGGGGAGCCTGCTTCCTCCTCTCTGCCTGCCTCTCTGCCTACTTGTAATCTCTCTCTGTCAAATAAATAAATAAAATCTTTTAAAAAGATAAGTAATCAAAAATCTATCACCCTACTACTGTCATGATAAGAGTAAGTGAAAAGGCACTTTCATAAGCTACAGCTCAGTGTATGGATATCAGCTATGGGACCATTTGACTCTACCTCATAAAATGTGCAGTCTTTTCTAATTTAGCACCAGATGCCTGCACATACATACACTGACTCATACACTTGTGGACAGAGACACTACTGCTTATAACTTCGATACCCCTGGGGCGCCTGGGTGGCTTAGTTGGTTAAGAGACTGCCTTCGGCTCAGATCACGATCCTGGAGTCCCACATCGGGCTCCCTGCTCAGCAGGGAGTCCGCTTCTCCCTCTGACCCTCCCCCCTCTCATGCTCTCTCATTCGCTCTCTTTCAAATAAATAAATAAAATCTTTAAAAAAAAATAACTTTGACACCCCTCATTACTGTTGATATATTTTTTTAAAGATTTTGTTGATTTATTTCTTTAGAGAGCAAGCATGAGTGGGGGGAAGGACAGAGGGAGAGAGACAATCTCGAGCCGACTCCCTGCTGAGCACAACGCAGAGCTCCATCTCACGATGCTGAGATCATGACCTGAGCCAAAACCAAGAGTCGGATGCCCAACTGACTGAGCCACCCAAGCCCCCCGTTTGTATTTTTTTGATCAGCATTACTACCTTTAAAATAACTATAAGGAAAGGACAAATGATATACAAGACTCAGTTTCCCCTTGTCAGACACTTCTTTCATTTATATTTCTCTCATTTTGGCGTTCACAGCCCCTAAAATTATAAGGAAATTGCAGTATATGGTGTTGGCTGGAAATGCAACATTCCAAGAAACTTAGGTGGAAATGGTTAAGCCACCAGTCTGAATAACCAGTGAATGTGTTAGCTCATCTCTGTTTTCTTCTCCCAGGATATTATATAAATTCCATGGTTACCCTAAGAGCTCTCAGTTTCTCTGTAATTCTGTAATTCTCTATAATTATAAAGGAAGGAAATATTTTCTAATACACTATTGCTATACTTTCTTTTTATCTATACTTTTCTATTTAGTTGATATCAGTCAAGAGTTCTAGAAGTTCTTAGCATTTTTCTTTGAAGACTTTATTCATTTATTTGTCAGAGAGAGAGAGAGAGACAACACAAGCAGGCAGAGTGGCAGGCAGAGGTAGAGAGAAGCAGGCTCCCCACTGAGCAAGGAGCCCGAAGCGGGACTCGATCCCAGGACACCGGGATCATGACCTGAGCCAAAGACAGCTGCTTAACCCACTGACCCACCCAGGCATCCCTTAGCAATTTTTTTTTTAAATACTGAGAACAAACACTTGGAGTAAACCAACCAAATTTAAGTGTTTTGAGGATAGTAACAATGACAGGAGCAGCCCCTCAATTTTCTGTTAAGAATCAAACTGAACAGTTTCCAAACTCCTGTTGGCAATGCCAGTTATCATGAGGGAAAGAGAAAAAAGAAGGTGTTTGAAGAAATACCTAAATTTCCTTTAGATATAAGAGTAATGAAGGCAAGTCTGTCTGTGAATTTGCTAAAACACAGTTATCAAAAAAAGAGGGGTCCTAAATAGCCTTTCTGTTGATTATCATGGAGTCCGTATGTGAGATGTTGTATGACGATATGATAGAGACTGTGCTTTCCAGATCTCTTTGATGGTGTGGACCTGCATGCACACTGCTGTCTCTATCTCTTCAAAGGAACAGAAAAGTGGAATCAAACCTGTCAATTTTCAGACTAAGGATTTCGAGTGATTTAGTGGCTTGATCAAAATTAGCGTCTGTGAATGAAAGACAGCCAAGGCCCAAGGGGTTCAATCTGTCTTGCCAGAGCCCTTTGGAAATCAAAGCAGGTCTTCACGTACTTCTGTGTGAACAAATACGGTTTTTTTAAAAAAATCGAACATCAGAACAGAATTGGGAGCCCTCTGTGGGAGATTGAGTCTGAGAGTGCTGCTTTTCTACAAGACCTTGTTCATCTGGGCGTGAGCTTGAAATCCTTGGAACGGCCCACTAATAGAGCAGGCTAGTGTGATGAGCCGATTGGCCCGTGGCTCCTAGCTTGAGTTTTCCCCACTGTTTTACATGATTCCTGCAGCTTTGTGCCTTCAGCCAATAAACAGAAAAGACTATCTGGCATTTGCTGATGTCCTCAGTCTAGTTGCTGTAAGCCCTTGAAGGGCACCTGAGAGTTCGTCCAACACACTCCCAGTGGAAATTGTTATTCTGAAAGCCATAGCTTCTTCATGTCTTCTTTGGGGCCAGTCGAAGCTCAATAATATGGAAGAATTCTTGGGGAAAATACACATTCCTGGGCCCCACACAGAAAGCTGCATTTTGCTTACCTCCTCAGGGAGCTCTTAAATATTTGGAAGTCTTGCTTACATGAAGTAGCAAAAAATGTAAGAATTCTTACAACCTTAGATCACAGTTTGTGTTGGTCTTGAACATGGAAGAACGCCTGTTGTTGTCATTGGAAATTAATATATCCTGGTAAATAGACCATCTGGGTTTCTAATGCTGTGACTATAAAATGGGAAGGTGAAGCATTACTAACCTCAGAGTTCAAATTCATTGAGAATTTGTTTAGGTGTGACAGGGCTGATGGTCTTATTTACCCAAGCTAAGACTTCTTATTAGCTATGAAAAAGGATTGGCATAAACTGCTTATTGATGTTGATTAACTCTATCTAAAAGGAATAAATATTACAAGCACAGAGCAGGCTTCCGTCAGAAAATGTCATCTTTCATAAAGTTTTCCCCCATTTACTTCTTTTTGTGCTCCTTCCAGAAACTGTGAATCTACCGTTCTATCAGAATCTTTTCTTCCCTCTGTAGATTCTTCATTTGCTATTATTGATAGTGGCATTTTACTTAAAAGAAATTATCCATTTAGGCTCTCTTCAAACCAAAGTGATATTATTTTAATAAGGAGTGAAAGGGAAAATTGACAAAATACGCTTAAAGTTGTCAGCATTGGAGATGACAAACAGTAAAAGCTTAATCTTGGAGGATTGTCAGAGAGCTTAATGTTAGCTCAGATTGTCAGAGAGCTTAATGTGTCTTTCTCAGGGAATTGACAAAGAGATTACCAAGAAAAGACATGCTGGGAACCACCTCCAGCTGCCAAACCTGAGAGGCGGCTCACTCCGTTAAGCAATGGTATACGTAATTTGCAGGTTACACAGCGAAGCAGATTATATTGCTTTGCTTCTTAAAGTATCTTGTGTAGTGACTGGACGTAGAAATCACATACCCGGAAAAGTCCAAGACACATAGGGAAATTGTCATTTGGCCCTTTCTCTCTACCTGCAGTGAAGAAAGGTAGCAGAGGGGAGCATTTGAGAACTTTCTTGGAAAATGGCCGTAAAAAAATAAAGAAAATTGAAAAGCCCCAAAGGTCAAGTGTACTTTCGAACCCTGAACTGAGTCATCTCTGAAATAAATCACTTCCTTGTCATCTCTTTGAAGGGTATATAGTACAAGAAATCCCCCCTGGTGACCCCTTGATAATTTATACTACTCTCATCTTTGGCAATCATCTTTCTCAAAAAACACAAAAAGAAAAAGAAAGAAACAAAAATGCCTTTAGAGAAAGTTGTTTTGACCTTTGCTTTTCCTTTTATCTGGCTGTGATGAGGTGAGTGTCTTAGTGAGTTCCGGCTGCCATAACAAAATTCCACAGCCCAGGTGTAGCTTAAGCTGCAGAAGTGGGTGGGGTTTTTGTTTTTTGTTTTTTGTTTTTTGTTTTTTGTTTTTTCCACAGCTCTAGAAACTGGAAATCCAAGATCAGGTCTTGACTAGTTTAGGGTCTCCTGAAATCTCTCTCCTTGGCTTGTGGATGGCTACTTTCTTGCTCTGTCCCTACATGGCCTTTTCTCCCACAGAGTGAGAGAGAGATCTTTGGTGTCTCTTCCTCTTCTGAAGGACGCCAATCCTGTTAGGCCCCACCCTCATGAACTCATTTAACCTTAGTGATCTTCTTAATGGCCATCTCTCCAAATACAGTCACATTGGGGGTTAAGGCTTCAACATATGATTGGGGGTGGGAGGGAGCATGGTCCAGTCAGTCTGTAACATTTGACTAAACTGTGCTTTGGGATATATCCAATGTACCCTCTCTCTTCAGCATTCCTCAACCCTCATCTTCTTAGTGTACAGGGGGTTCCTTATCTTCAGAAACTCAGGGGAGACCATGGAAGATATTTTTCCTGCTTCTGTACCCTAAGTCATTGGAACTAAGTTCCCTTTGGCGTCCTCCACTCTGCCTTTATGAACTTCAAATACAAGATCTCTTTGATCTGTAAAAAGCATACACTTCACATGAAAAGATTTGGTGGGGTTTTAACATTTGTTTTTCACTAATTCATCCACACCCTCTTCATTTTGTCTCTGAGTGACTAAAACTAAGCATTCCCCTTGTGAAAGCGGAAGGACAGACCAGATAATGTAACAAAGTATGTAGCATGATATAGTCCATAACTGGGTATTGGAAGCCATATTTTCCTCCTATCTTGACCCAGAAGGTCACAGAGAACCTAGAGGTGCTATTAAACGCGCTATTTTATAAAATACTCTCTTCCACTCATCTGTATGTCATACAAGAATAAAGAAAAACGTTTAGGCTACAGAGTCTTTTTTTCAAGATCCAGCTGGTCGAATGTGAATTTTAAAATTTGAAACTGAGAAGCTCAGCGCCAGAGTTGGACTTTCAGCTGTCCCAGCTTCTCTCAGTTCGGTTGCCGAATGGAAGTATGGTGGCATTAGAGACGGTGGTGTTTTCATCACGCTGGAGTTAGTAAAACCTGAAACCTACCAGGCATTTGCCACGAGTTACGCTGCCAGGGACAGCTCAGCTTCTGGCTCCTTAGAGAGGATATGGCATAACCTTTGTGTTTACGGGGTATTTGAAACTGAAGCCCTTCCACTTCCGCTCTGAGCTTCAGAGTTGACACTGGTATCCAAAATTCCCTGGGCTTTATCTGGGTAAAGCATGCGGCCATTGATGGTCAAGAAGTTGAAGTGGATGGTGTCCTTTGTAGATGGGAAGAGAGTTGCTGAAATGAAGAAGCCATTAGGTCACCACTGAACCCGTGCTGCTATTCAGGGGGAAACATCTTGCACTAATTAGATGAGACTACTGGGTGATAGAGCTCTTTATTCTTCTCCCCAGTCTACCTATCCCAACGTGGAGTAAAGGGCTCAAGAAGAAACCATATTCTATTCCAACATGATGATTACAGCCAGAAGTGGTTATCATATGTGCGAATGGTTGATATTCATTGATGTGGGTGGTGTTTTAGTTTCCTAGGGCTGTCATCACTAACTATGACAAACCGGTGGCCTAAAACAACAGAAATGTATCGTCTCATCATTCTGGAGGCCAGAAGTCAAATCAAGGTGTCCGCAGGGTCGTGCATTCTCTGAAGGCTCTAGGGTACAATCTCTTCCACTCCTTTTGCTTGCTCCTGGTGCCGCTGACAATCCTGAACATTCTTTGGCTTGTAGATACTCCACTCTCTGCCTTTGCCTTCGCACAGTGCTTTCCCCTTTGTCTCCATCTCTGTGTGTCTCCTCCGAAATGATCAACAGCTCATCTGAACTCCAGTACGGTCTCCCCTCCTCCATACTGGATTGAGAGCGTATCTTATTCCAGTGTGATCTCGTCTTTACCAGAATATTTCTGCTAAGACCCTCTCCATATCAGGTCACTTTCATAGGTACTGAGGATGAGGGCTTCAAGATATCTTTTAGAAAAACATAATTCAGCCCATACCAAGCAGTTTTATTTTTTCTTTACCCTTATTTTGATAAATCCAGAAAACTGTCCAAGTTTCTTTCTAAAATACTATCAAATTTAAGTCAAACGGCTGCATGTCTTGAATTTATGATCTCTTCAATTAAAAAAAATAATTTCCATCTTTAATTGGTCTAAATTACGAAAGGCTTTAAATGCTTTGCATTTGCTTGAGGCTGATTAATGGGCAAATTTGTAAACCATGGTTGTTTTAATTAGCCAGGGTTAATTAATGTTTACCGCACTTGGAAGATGAAAAGACATGTATAAATGCACCATAATATGAATCATTTTTTAATTTGTTGCTAAAGCTTAAAATATATTCAAATAAAGATTGCTTACATCACACTAAAAAAAGAAAAAGAAAAGCTGTTGGAGCACAATGGGAGTTAGTATAGAGGGCTCTAAATTTTAAAGTGAATGAATTACGTATTATTGAAGATGACCATTTTTTAATATTGTATTTTCAGAGATAGGTAGTTACATTTTTAAATCTGATTACATGGGCGCCTGGGTGGCTCAGTGGGTTAAAGCCTCTGCCTTCGGCTCAGGTCATGATCTCAGGGTCCTGGGATCGAGGCCCGCATCGGGCTCTCTGCTCTGTGGGGAGCCTGCTTCCCCCTCTCTCTCTGCCTGCCTCTCTGCCTACTTGTGATCTCTCTCTCTCTGTGTGTATCAAATAAATAAATAAAATCTTTAAAAAAAAAAATCTGATTACATAAAGAATAGAAATCTCAGACCAAACTGATAACTTTTCGTAAAATATGTCATATTTTGAGGTGAAGGCTGTTTTTTGTTTTTGTTGTCTTTATTTCTGAGTTGACACTTTTTCAGAGCATGGTGGAGGAAAGGTTTAATCCTTCTGGGGTGAAAATAACATGTTTTTAAGAGAGGAGGAAATTGGGCACCTGGGTGGCTCAGTGGGTTAAAGCCTCTGCTTTCGGCCCAGGTCATGATCTCAGGGTCCTGGGATCGAGGCCCGCATCGGGCTCTCTGCTCAGCAGGGAGCCTGCTTCCCCCTCTCTCTCTGCCTGCCTCTCTGCCTCCTTGTGATCTCTCTCCCTCTGTGAAATAAATAAATAAATAATCTTTAGAAAGACAGGAGGAAATTGGGGGAGAGGGGCAAAGGGACAGAGAGAGAAAGAGAGGGAGAGAGAATCTTAAACAGGCTCCCCACACAGCACGGAGCCTGATGTGGGGCTCAGTCTCACAACACTGAGATCATGACCTGGCTGAAATCAAGAGTTGAACACTTACCCAGCTGAGCCACCCAGATGCCCTGAAAATAACATTTTTAAGCAATTTTTTTGAAGAAAGGAAATTACCAGAATTCCATGTAAATTTTCAATAGGAAAAGCCTCAAGGCTTTGGCCGAAATCTAGTGCTGGGTCTAGGAGGTGTGGAGATTAGAAAGCATTTAAGAAGGAAATAGTGGGGCAAAGTTTCCTGAGTGGGTTGCAAGCTGTACGTCATAGAAGGTGGTTGTCTCGGGCAGTGAAAAGGGTTGTCCATTCTTGGTGGGAAAGTGGCCATCTGGGATTATTTTCCAACTTGCTCAATAGAATACACCTTCTGGCCCCAGGATTCATGGTTCACTAGGTGACTTGAAATCAGATTTGGCTTCAGGGGCACCACTCCCGTCTCACTTCAGCATTGTCTAAAAGGAGAGCATATCCAAAGTTAAATTAGTGAAAAGGTTGTGTCTACATTATGTTTCGTCTCCTACACAATTTTCTCTTTGTTCTTTGCAGAATAAAAAGATAAGCTTGATTTTTTTTTTAAACATCTCATAGATGTTGTCCTCAGTGATGTAAGGGGAAAAACAAAGACCCCTAACCCTCTATTTGGATAAGAAACAGGTTGCTCCTTGTAGTTCTTAACAATAGCTACCTACCTGATGGTATTGTCAAGCACTCCATTTCGACACCGTAAAGGATTTTTAGCTGGGACATGGTACTTCCTTGTGGGTGGCATGTTTATATATATGAAAACCTCTTTCGGGGAATCCAGTATGGACTTTTTCCCCAAAACACCTACAAAATTCTGCCAGAATCCGGAAAACATCCATTTTGCCATCAGTGCTCCCCCTCGGACCGTGTCAGCATGGACATGAGCCCTCCAGGCTCATATTTCAAGTGGCCATGGTATGTTGGAATATCACAAACATGTCTGAGGAGAACCCGGCTTTCTCCCCCGTATTTGCTCTTCTGAGAGACACAGGTCCAGTCAGGAATAAAAATATTAGGGGCACCTGGGTGGCTCAGGTTGTGATCTCCCAGTCCTGGGATCCAGCCCCCACACCAGGCTTCCTGATCAGCAGGAGTCTGCGTCTCTCTCTCTCTCTCTCTCATAAGTAAATAAAATACTTAAAAAAAACAAAAAAGACTAAAAATATGAGCAGCTCCCCAGTAGCCCCTCCGCCTTGTCCGAGTCACCTCCCCCACCCACCACCATCAAAATCGCATCGTTCTTCCTCAAATCGCTTCCTTAAATGTCTTTCTGGGTTTTGTCATTCTAGTGGACAGCCTGCCCCAGTTTCTAATGTTGACGTGTCTCTCAAGTGTCTTATAATCCCCAGGTATCCTCTCCATGCCTTTCTTTTCTTTACGGTTTACCTGTAAATGAACTGCAGGTATCAGCAGAGCCGATAGAACCCCCGTATCCTGCATTTTGTGAATTGCATGAACATGTGTCAGCAGGTTCCTCTCCTCTCTTTGTTCCACAAACCAAAACCCCTGGCTTCTGTCTAAGCTGCTTCCTTTATACTTGCCTTGTGCCGGAAAAGCCGCAACCTTGGGGCAGCAGCGTGTTCTCTGTCCCTCGGTACATGCCCTCGTATCTCCCGGGACAGCAGTCTCTCTTCCGGAGTGACACCACTCACAGTGTCCAGCCGGAAAATCCATGCTTGTTTCTTTCTTTTCTTTTTTTTTTTTTTTAGATTTTATTTATTTATTAGAGAGAGAGAGATCAAAAGTAGACAGAGAGAGAGGAGGAAGCAGGCTCCCCACTGAGCAGAGAGCCCGATGTGGGGCTCGATCCCAGGACCCTGAGATCATGACCTGAGCCGAAGGCAGAGGCTTTAACCCACTGAGCCACCCAGGCGCCCCCACGCTTGTTTCTTTCTTGCTCTGTCTGTCCCCCTTCCTGTAGCACTTGTAGGGAATTACTTTGGTGCTCATCTTTCCTCTAGGCCATGAGCTCTGAGCAGAAAGAAACTGGTTTAGTTATTTCCTCTAGGCCATGAGCTCTGAGCAAAAAGAAACTGGTTTAGTCATTTCCAGCAGTGGCCTGGAAGAGGATGGGATTGCTAAACAGGTAGATAAATGAAGGAGCTCATTAATTAACGATAAAATGCTTTTATTTTTCTTTCCTTCAGATTATTTTCGTTCAAGTGAGTTCTTTCAGCTTCTCCAGTCCTCTGCACTGTTACTGCTTCCCTAAGACAGACACTTTCCATCTGTCTGCAAGTCCCACATGCCAGGCATTTTCCATCTGAGACTTGGTTTCCCCAAGTTGAGCGATCGTTTGCGTCTGCTAATCAGAAGAGGAAGGACCGTTGTTGTTCTAGAACTGTTTAGTACACAGCGAGTTTTGTGTTAGAGAAAACATGAATAGGTCAGTGTGCAGAAGAACACACAGGGCTGACATGGGCTTTTTTGATCTGCATAAACATTCATTTTAAATGCGCTATCTTGTATACAAACCTGATGTGCTGTCCACAGGGACAGGATTTCTTGCTCCCTCGTCATGAGATTGTGTGTGTGTGTGTGTGTGTGTGTGTACTTGCACTGATCTTATCCACACTTGCCTATTGCCCTTGCAATTGTCAGCATAAATCTTTAAGCTCTTTGAGTGAAATTAACTCTGAATGAATATTAAAAATCATACTTTCTTCCATGAGCTAACCTGGTTACTTTACAGCCTTGTAAATGCAGAACTCCATCAGGGACGTATTTACCAGGTGTGAGTCAATTAGAATGCACGTTCTTCAGCGTCCAGCAGAGAATGATTGCTGGCTCTTGAGAGGAGCACGGTGTCCCATTCCCTTGGTCCACCCTCAGGGTATCTCTTACCCAGGCAAGAAAGGCTTCTCTCACAAGTCTGCGAAGGGGTGCTGATCAGACAGCATCACCGCTTACACTGTGCAGGTAGAACAGGACACGGTCATAGGGGCATCCCTCAGACTCCCTCCCCTGTATCCAGCTGAGAGTACAGTGACAAGCCATGGGCCCTACACGTGACTCCCTCCCCACAGAAAGCATCATGTAGGTTAATAAGGGCCTGGCCTTTATCAGAAGTAAAGGTGATGTTTTCTTTTCTGCTTGTTCCCTCTTAATTGGTTCTGAGCTCAGGTGGAAAAAAGGGGATGTTATGGGTGGATGCCCAGAACACCCCAACACCAGCAGTGAAGGCTCCGGGCGGGTATGAGCTCTGATTGTGTGCAGTTGCAAGAAGGGCTTGGCCTTTATAAAAATGCAAGAGCAGTAAAACTGTCATTTCAGTATCTTTTTCAAAAATTAACCTTTCTCATTTTACTCCCTTGTCCTCACTAAAAGCATTAGCAGTTTTTAAAAAATGAAATATGATGCTAACCCCGATAGAACAAACCTAGGTTTTATTTCACTGTTCCAATTTGCTCTAGATCCGAGAACTTAGTTAGAAGGGAAAACAAACAAAAACCTGCCCCAGCTATGCAGAAATGCTTACCGGAAAAATTGCAAACTACACACTGGGGAATGAAACCGGAGGGAAGTGCATCCCCGTGACTCCGTATCTGTATCCTCAGACCTGATCCTTGCAATTCTAAGGGCCACCTGGCCCCCTCCAGCACCCTCACACAATGCTTTCTCGGTGACCACAGTCATAAAAATTAGATAACAAAGTGCTGATTGAAGACTTGAAATAATCCTATAAAGAACAAAACTATTTAAAAAAAGAAAACATGACTCTTGGCTGTCTTGGTTGTGGGATCACAAGTGAAGTATCATATCATTTCATTTGTTTTCTGCAGTTTTTTGCACCACATTTCTGTTATTCATGTAATTACTACCAAATATCACATTTTTATATAAAAGAGGAAGCACGATGAAGTTCTTGCTTATGCTAGAGGATTAGGCTCTTTTTTATTTATTTATTGTTTAAAGATTTTATTTATTTACTTGAGAGAGATCAAGAAAGCACAAGCAGGGGGAGGGGCAGAGGGAAAGGGTGAAGCAGACTCCCCGCTGAGCAGGCATTTCCCGCCTGCCCCCCCCCCAATGCAGGGCTTGATCCCAGGACCCCAAGACTATGACCTGAGCCGAAGGCAGACCTTTAACTCACTGAGCCACCCAGGCGCTCCTAGGCTCGGTTAAAGACTGGTTTGAAGAGAAGATTCCTCATAATCCTAGTTACTTTGAAACTCCATAAATTTAATAGCAAAAGTACACATCTCTCAGCTAGCCCAAAAGAGCCAGTTTTTCCTCTAGTATGTGAAGAGACAAGTGTTTCCTCGCCTGAAAAATCACATGAGATAATTGATTTATGATTAAGGGAGAGGAGTCATCAAAATGTTATTCATTTTTATTTTACTTTGCAGAGGATATACAGTTGTATCTGCTTACGTTAATGGTCAGATAGGTGTTGTCCCTATATTTATTGACCAGAGGAAACTTCCAGATAGATCCAGGTTAAAGCTGGCACCACAGTCTTATTGCCACAGTGCTGGGCTTCTTACTTTAATAGAATTCCAGACTTAAGGGAAAGCTCAGAAAATATTACCTAAAACTTCCTTTTTTGAGAGCGACTTACAGACATATTGGCCCTTTACACCTAAAATCTTCCCTGTGTGTTTCCTCAGAACAAACACTGACTTGCATATGCAAATTATTACCTCAACACACCACACTTGCAGAGATTGTCTCTGTAATACATAAACTTGGTTTGTAGTCTACACCTTAGAAGATCTTTCCCCTTGGGATTGCTTGGACTGCCAATCACCCAGACCAGACCAAGATTCCTAAGGTAGTTGGAAACAGGATCACAACATGGGCACAAAAACTACAAGTTGGCATGAAGAAGAAACACTTTAATCTGTTTTTAGATGCCAGGGAGACAGACCGACTCTTACCTCGGTTTCTGACCAGGGCCATTGGTAGATCTGAGTTGTTTGATCTCCGTTGTTTAAAAATCAAAAGGAAACTTGTCTTCGATGAAAAGGGACTTCCTTCCTACCCTCAGTCTTAGGCTGGACAAGTGATACTTCAGGAAGTGTGACGTGGGATAGGGAATATTCTCACAAGTGATGTGTAGCCACGTTTGTGTGTCCTCCACGGACAGTCTGTTGCCATGAACGGACAAAGCATGCTTCATGTAAAATCTGTACCGAAGAATCTGCTAAAGAAACATAAACCCAGATACAGAGGTGAAGTCTGAATTTAGAGATGGTGAGAGATTCTCAAGATTGATAGTGTGGCTAAAAATGAGAGAACTGACCCAATTTTCTGGAGGTCAAAATAAAAACTAGATTTGTGGAACAGCATTGCTTTGTGATAATATGTCTGTAATATTTTACCTAGTTGGAAACATGGCAACATCCTCCACGGCTCTTTCTCTCTTGGCTGCTGAAGTATTCTAGTCCCTACACCATCGATGAGAAGGGGTATTCAAGATCACTAAGTAGGCACAGTCAGTCTGCTGGTCAACCATTTACATAGCTCAAAAGCCAAAGGCGTCTACGTTATCCAGTTTGACTAAGAATTGGTGAAACCTCATGACAGTTCACATAGCTATCGTATTTATGCCAATCTTCCAGAGAAAGGGAACTCTAAAGAAGTAGGAGGTGGAAATTTCCTGACTCGTTAATTTTAGCCATTCTGACCAGTGTGGGGTGGTATCTCATTGTGGTTTTGATTTGTATTTCCCTGATGCCAAGTGATATTGACCATTTTTCATGTGTTTGTTGGCCATTTGTATGTCTTCTTTGGAGAAATGTCTATTCATGTCTTCTGCCCATTTCTTGACTGGATTTTTTGGGTTTTGGGTGTTGAGTTTGGTAAGTTCTTGATAGATTTTGGGTACTAGCCCTTTATCTGGTAAGACGTTTGCAAATACCTTCTCCCATTCCGTAGGGTGCCTTTTAGTTTTGTTGACTATTTCCTTTGCTGTGAAAAAGCTTTTTATCTTGATGAAGTCCCAATAGTTCATTTTTGCCCTTGCTTCTCTTGCCTCTATAGACATGTCTAGCCAGAAGTTGCTGCAGCCAAGGTTGAAGAAGTTGCTGCCTGTGTTCTCCTCTAGATTTTGATGGATTCCTGTCTCACATTTAGGTCTTTCGTCCATTTTGAGTTTTTTTATGTGTATGGTGTAAGTGGTCCAGATTCATTCTTCTGCATGTGGCTATCCAGTTTTCAGAGCACCATTTATTGAAGAGATTGGCTTTTTTCCATTGGATGTTTTTTCCTGCTTTGTCAAGGATTAGTTGACCATAGAGTTGAGGGTCCGTTTCTGGGAACTCTGTTCAGTTCTGTTGATCTATGTGTCTATTTTTATGCCAGTACCCTACTATCTTGATGATTACAGCTTTGTAATACAGCTTGAGTGTCTGACTTTTGATTTCAGCTCAGGTCATGATCTCAGTATCCTGGGATGAAGCCCCACATCGTGCTCCACGCTCAGCAGGGAGTCAGCTTGAGGATTCTCTTTCTCTCCCTCTGCCCCTCCCCCAACCTGTGCTCACTCTCTCTTTCTCTCCTCTAGAATATATCTTAAAAAAAAAATAAATTCTCCCTTTGCCCCTTCCCCCCTCTCTCTCTCTTCCCCCACCCTCTCCAAAAAAGATAAAAATAAACAGCTTCTGCTCCGTTGAACTATAGCTAACTCCATGCTCAGAAGGAAAGTAGTCACCAGCTTGGGCTGGTCTTCAGTAAGGGGGAGCACAGCACTGAGGTGTGTCCTCTAGTGCCCCCTACACTTTGAGATAAATGTTCTTTTTCTCAGAGACTGAACAGCACTGACCTGTTTCCCGAACACTTCCCTGCTCTGGCTCCTGTGTCATTTCCTGCCTGACCAATGTTCTGGCAAAAAAGGAAATTCATAACTAGTCTTTTCTTTCCTGTGGCTTTCGGATTCAGAAGCGTCATTGTGCACGAGAACTTCAAGGCCACAGAGGGGGCTGGGTTCTGAGAACATGACTTGACAGTGTTGGGGAGTCAGGTTTCCTCTGGAAGTATTTTTCTTTGGCCCTGCTCCTCTTTCAGAACACCTTGTTTTGAGACTTGTATCTGTTATGAAGGTGATGACTGAGACCATTTCTGGCTGTGGTTCATCTGGAACGTGCTTGAATCATCTGGGGACCACGGTGGCCTGCAAATTCTGATTCCCTAGCTCTGGGGGGGATGCCTACATGCAGGAGCACAGCTAACAAAATTCAGAGTGGAGGAACTGCTAAGACCATCCATCCAACCTCCTTCAAGTTTATGGATGAGGAATGCGAGCCTTAGGGAATTTCAGAGACCATGGCAACGTTCAGTAAAATGAACCAGCGTGGTGGTAATGTGCTGAGCCATGAATCAGACATGCACAGAACTGCGATGGGAAAATTAAATCTGATCTCATAGGCCTGGTGTGGGCAAAATGCCCAGAATGGATGACAGCAGATTCATAGTGGAGCTTCTTGATCGGGGGGAAAATTGCATCCCAGTGCAGCTGTGGTGGTTGCCGGGAGCCCGGAGAGGAGTGTGCCTCACAGAGGTGTAACCCTCAGTTCTTTCAGATGCAGAAGCAAATATTTATTAAAAAGATACAATTTGTGGGGCGCCTGGGTGGCTCAGTGGGTTAAAGCCTCTGCCTTCGGCTCAGGTCATGGTCTCAGGGTCCTGGGATCGAGCCCCACATCAGGCTCCCTGCCTAGCGGGGAGTCTGCTTCCTCCTCTCTCTCTGCCTGCCTCTCTGCCTACTTGTGATCTCTCTCCCTGTGTCAAATAAATAAATAAAATCTTTAAATTGTTAAAAAAAAAAAGATACAATTTGTGAAAACAGAAATGGACAGGTCACCATACAGAAACATTTAAATTGTGATTTCTTTTTTATATAAAAATAGAGAGAGGTGAGAATGGGTCATATGAGAATCCCCTGTTAGACGAAGCTGAAAGGAAATTTCTGTTTGGGGAGAGGCTACAGATAACTGTATTTTTTCCAGCAGGGACCAGAAGAATCAGAAAATAGAAAAAAAATAATAATCATAGCAGTGCAGTTTCAATCCTATAAAGAGAGAAACCAGCAAGCCTAGGAGACCTCAGTTGATTCCAGTCTGCAGATCAGACCTTCAGTAGCTGTGTGTTATAGAGAAAAAGGCTGAGATTTTCATCCCCACCCCAAACATAGTTAAAAGGGAGTAGAGGTGGTTGAGTAATTGTAACTAAAGCTTATAAAAGAGAACTGATTTAATGTTTACAAACTGTGTTTTCTCGAAACCTAAAATACGCAGTTAAAACTTCAGAAGGAGTTTGGCTAGTGGATTAATAATTTAAGGAAGCCTGTTAGATGATCTAGATTCCTCTGTTGACCATTCGGCAGTCCTTTTAGGGGCCATTTCTCTCAAACTATCATAGAAGTCTGTTGCTTCCACAAAAAAAACAAAATATTTTAGTCTTTTGAAAATATATCACTCTTGGAGGACTCTCTTGATGCTGCTTTCTTCAAAGTCTGTAAGTTTTTATTTAAATTCTGGTTAGTTAACACACGGTGTGATATTAGCTTCAGGTATAGAATATGGTGATTCCACACTCCTTCATCCCCATCACCTCAGAATATATTTTTTTAAGATTTTATTTATTTATCTGACACAGAGAGAGAGATCAGATCACAAGTAGGCAGAGAGGCAGGCAGAGAGAGAGGAGGAAGCAGGCTCCCCACTTAGCAGGGAGCCAGATGCGGGGCTTGATCCCAGGACCCTGAGATCATGACCTGAGCTGAAGGCAGAGGCTTTAACCCACTGAGCCACCCAGGCACCCACCTCAGAATATTTTAAATATTTTCCATGATGACTATATGGTGAGATTTTTTTTTCCTCTTAACTATTCAGTATGCTTAGTATAAATCCTCAACACACTTTTTAAAAGGGCAAGGTATGACAAGGTTTGCTGTATGTTTCATATTTGAAATTGAGTATCTCTGTTTTGTTTAAGCTGTAGGTTAAACATCACCATCACTGAACTCAGTTAAATATTTCCACTTCGTTTTTTTTTTTAAGATTTTAATTTATTTATTTGGTAGACAGAGACACAGCAAGAGAGGGAACACAAGCAGGGGGGAGTGGGAGAGGGAGAAGCAGGCTTCCCACGGAGCAGGGAGTCCGATGCGGGGCTGGATCCCAGAACCCTGGGATCATGACCTGAGCCGAAGGCAGACGCTTAACAACTGAGCCACCCGGGTGCCCTCCACCTCTTTTTTTTATTTTTTTTTTTAAGATTTTATTTATTTGAGCGAGAGAGAAAGAACATGCACGGGATGGGGGTAGGGGGCAGAGGGAGAAGCAGACTCCCCTCTAAGCAGGGATCCCAACATGGGGCCCCAAGGTCACAACCTGAGCCAAAGAGAGATGCTTAACCGACTGAGCCACCCAAGCGCCCAGATATTTCCACTTCTAACTACAACACCCAAGTATGCTGGGTATAATAGAAGAAAATAAATTTAACTCCAGCGATAGCTGCTATAATTTGGGCAATAACAAGTAGCTTTTAGAAAGAAAAAAAAAAAGAGTCCTAGGGGAGAAATGAATCTTGTGTCTTTGTTTAATACAGCAGCTGGCCAATTTAGATGCTTAAAAGCTTTGGAAATCACCAATATATGCCATCAAAGCATTGCATTAAAATATTAAATTAATTCAGATAAACAGGTAATCAGTCCATCAGGGCCACTAACATCGTAGACGTGTGGTTTCTGTGTGATGAATCTTACCCACAGAATTCAAAGATAAAGCCCCACTCAGAAGGAACACTGAAATAATCATATGTGGCTCTGTATTTTTTTTTATCACAAGCAGAATTGCCTGGTTCCAGTTGTATTTGCCATTGGTAAAATCCTGAGCCCTTAATAATGTCAAGAGGTAGCTGGCTGCCTTTGATGTTTTATGATTGCAAAATGGAATCCTATCCCCACGAATGATGACCTATCATTTTGCAATCAAAATGCTTTTTGTCCCTTAAAAACCACATAGACTTCATTGTTCCAAATGAGATAACCAGAGGTGGTTGTTTCTAAGTCTCCAGCATTAAACTGAGGTTAAAACATGGATTTCTGCTATTTTGTAGCTCCCCCCCCCGAAAAAAAAGCCTAACTGCTTTTCACTCTGCCAAAAATGTAACATTTCTTGAATGTTTTATTCTCTCATTTTCTGAACATGAATGTAATAAACCAGGGAAATTAACTACCATGGGGTTCAACATTTTAGTGGCCATTTGGAGGAAATTTTCTGCCAACAGTAAGAGATAAAAGAGAAAAGCAGGCACCGCAATTTGCTGCAACCCAAAATGTCCTGGATATTTTATGAAGTACAGACCAAGATTTTCCACGGTGACTGTTTCCTGCTCTACCCTTTTTACTGCCATGGGCTGAGATGGGTACAGGACTCCATTCAGCTCGGTGCCTAGAAAATGCCTGTTCAAAGGCACAGAAGCAATAACCATTCCATAGGGCTGGTGGTGTTTGAGTCTGTTTGCAGCCCTCTAAGTGTGGCAAACATTCTGGAACGGTCAGGCTTATAATCACTCTGCAAATGAGCAATGCAGTGCTGAGGTCAGGAGTGAACCCCGCTCTGGGGTGTGGAGGCTGCATAGGTGGGGGTCACAGGCAGGGAGGTGAGCCAGGCTGGTCACAGGCAGCCCAGACCTGGACTTCAGCACTGATGCCCACTGGCCATGGGATCTTTTTTTTTTTTTTTTTTTTTTAAGTGTGGTGATGCCACAGTACAATTTTTTTTTAAGATTTTATTTATTTATTTCACAGAGGGAGAGAGATCACAGGAGGCAGAGAGGCAGGCAGAGAGAGGGGGGGAAGCAGGCTCCCCGCTGAGCAGAGAGCCCAATGTGGGCCTCGATCCCAGGACCCTGAGATCATGACCTGAGCCGAAAGCAGAGGCTTTAACACACTGAGCCACCCAGGCGCCCTGGCCATGGGATCTTAAAGAGAGTCCGTCATCCCTCCCAGCCTCAGTTTCCCATCCCATAAAAATAGTAATGCCCATAACCCTCATAAAGTTGTTAAGAGGAGAGTTACAGAGGAGAGAGCATTTGAGCTGGGCTTTCAAAAGTTCATATAATTCAGATAAGCAGAGATGGTCTTCTCATGTAGCAGGAGCAGAGAGCAGAGGTGTCCTGATGGGAATGCCTGGTCCCATCTGGGGATAAACCAAGCCAGTTGGTCTGACAGAGCTGTGGGTCTAATTCCAGTATGTGGGGTTTACCCAATAGCACCAAGCAATTCTCCAGCATCAGCTGGAAAATTCAATCAATTCAACCCAATTCCAACACTGTGTACCTAAAGGCGGTGCATATCCCACGAGAGTTAATGGACTCAGTCCTGCAAGACTCCCCTGCCCTGCCCCCAAGAGCCCAGTGCAAGTCCACATGTCACCTGTGCTTCTGATCATCAGCTGGGAATCAGCAATTCCATCCACCTCCTCCTCAGGTTCTATTAATTTGATAGAACAGAGGGAAGCAGTTGACTTACTAGATTACTGATTTATTATAAAACGGATATAACCCAGCAGCAGCCAAGTGGAAGAGACACAGAGGACAAAGTCTGTGGGAAAGGGCTTGGAGCTTTCAGCACATTCCTTTCCCCACATCTGCACATGTTTGCCAACCTCAGGACTCCCACACCCCTGTCCCTTTTGGTTTTTACGGAGGCTTCATTACATAAATTTGATTGATTAAATCATTGGCCATTGATGATTGAGCTCGGTCTTCAGCCCTTTCCCTTCCCAGAGGGTGGAGCTAAAAGTTCTAACCCTCTGATCACATGGTAGTTTCCTCTGGTGACTAGCCCCCCATCCTTCGGTGACCTGCAGGCTTGTTAAAAGTCGCTTCATAACATAACAAGAGCTACCTTTATTCCTCTCATCACCTACGAAATTCCAAGGCTTTTAAGGAGCTCTGTGCCTATGAAGACCAAAGATAGATTTCTTATTATAAATCACTCTATCATAGGTGTATGCAGCACTGAGCTTGAGCCTCATCGCTAGAAAAATGAGGTGGGCCCAGATCACAGAGGGCCTTTAGTATCCGGCAAAGTAGTGTCTGGGATTAATTCAGTAGCGAATGGGGAGTTACTGAAATGAGACAGAGCCGTTCCTCAGTATCACAAAAAGATATGAGGAACAGAAAGGGATAAAAAGTAGAATGGGGACAACAGGAGACTTGACAGTTACTGAGGCAGAAAGTGGTGATGGCTCAAGGGAGGAGGAGAGTAGAAAGGGGGAGTGAGAAATGAGTAAGAGAATCCAGAAATGGAGTTTTTAAAGGAGTTGTCGGTAATAAAAGTACGGGACACAAAGAAATAGAGCCACGGATGGTTAGGAAGCCTTCAGGCCTGTGACTGGGATCATAGCTCCGCCATGATTCCAACAGGGAAAGGCAGGAGGGCGAGCAGGGGGACCTTGAGCTCAGTTTGTACGTGTGAAGTTCATGGCAGATGTAGGCTAATAGACCCAGCAAACTTAGACATATAGTCCTTAGAACCTAGAGTGGGAGGAGTGGGAGGAAGAAGTGAAAGCTGGGGAGATACGTTTCCGATTCATCCTTAGAGTTTCAGGAGGGGATGGGATTTCCCGATGAGAAATTGCAGAAGAGATGGACGGAGATACAGGAAGAAAATGTAGGGATGAAGAGATTAGAAAAAAGAAGAGTTACTTCTGAGAGAAGTTACTTCTGAGAGAACTACTGAGAGAAGTTACTCAGAGAAGTCACAGGGGACCGTCTTGGTGCTGAGTATGCAAGACAAAGAGAAACGGTTTCCAGATGGAAGGAGAGGTTGAGTGGCAGTAAATGCCACAAAGATATCACGCCTCCAGGTGGGGCCAAGAGCCGATCACGATGGGAAAGGTTATTCCCTCTCAGAGAACGTGTGAGCGCCCATAATTATTCTAGAAGATCATCTCTTTAGTATCGTAAGTGCTCAACAGTCAGAAGCTTAAGATTTATATAAAAGAAATGCCCATTTAATTTATTAAAGCAGACATTGGCTAAGTTAAAAGCCATTACCCATGACTCTGTAAGACATGAAAAAGTTGGACTAAATCTAATGGGGCCCTTTCATCTGCATGGGAAAGGTCATTACAAGCATCAAATATTGAATTTTAGAATGGTGCTGCAGCAAATAGCTATATATTATAACTCAGATTAGACTTCAGAAGGACTGTTTGCCTTGGGATTTCATCATTTAAAATGATATCTCGCAATAAAACTGACTCCATAGAAGGATATTAATCTCATGCTTTAATGCTTTTCTCTGGGGTTGTTTTAATTGACCTGTTGGAACAGAATTTTAATTTTTCAGGTAAATTTTTTTTTCCATTTAAAAGAGAATATGAAGGACGATAGGAGAATGTTACAAATCAAATTTAAATCCTGATTTTATTTTCTTCATTTTCTGCAGCAGTAATACTACCCAGTGATTGGTTTGAAATATATAATACAGTAAACTCCTGACAGAAGTGTGATTGGGGGATGAGATATTCTGGTTAATATCATTTTTAATAGCACACACACTACTCGTGGGTGTCTAATTTTTAAAAATATATTCCACAGAAAAACCTGGTGACCTGTGGCATCATAAAAGGAGATTCACAAATCTTGTGATAACCCCGTTATTTAAAGTAGTGACTCCAGTTAGTACAAGGTTATATTCCCAGCTCTCTTTTCCAGTAAAAAATGCACTGCAATAATGAAATGTATAATGTAGGAATTTTCACTGGTCTACAGAAACTTAGAGATAAGTCAAATTATGTTCCACAAAGTTGGTTTTGTTTAGTCCTTTTTTTTAAAAAAAGGGGGTAACTGAGGGATGCCTGGGTGACTCCATTGGTTAAACGTCTGCCTTCAGCTCTGGTCACAATCCCAGGGTCCTGGGATCGAGTCTCACCTCGGGCTCTCTGCTTGGTGGGGAGCCTGCTTCTCCCTGTCCTGCTCCCCCTGCTTGTGCTCGCTATCTCTCTCTGTCAAATAAAGAAATTATCTTAAAAAGGGTGTGGGGGGTGGTCACTGATAGCATTTTTTGAAAAGAGACAGCAGCAGCGGGCAAGACAGGAAATTTGGCTTGAGAGGGCATGACGAATGCTGGGGAGCAGGGAGGTTTTGCTCACAGCAAAGGAGGCTGGACCAGAGCGTCATGTCTGCGGGGCCCTCGCTGGGTGGGCAAGGGGGCTGCCTCTCCGTTGCCTCAGAACATAGGTCCTGCAGCACCTAGGGGGCCTTTGGGGAAGGCAGATTGGTTCATGGCAAAACAGTGCAAACTGTTCAAGAACGGAGCAGGAACTGTCCCTTGCACGCTGCCACCACGTCCCGGCAAACACCTCAGCAGAGCACCCTGTTGAGTCTCTGTGATCCCAGGATACCAGAGCCTGTGTCAGAGGAAAGGGAGAGCTCTCGGGGTGTTTCATCGTGGGGAGGAGTGGTGCCCCGATTACAAGCAGCCGCCTCGGTGGGAGCCATTCTCTCTGGGCTCACATCCTGTCTGGGGCACTGGCTGTGGTTTTACGCTGTGGGCGTCAGTTTTCACAGCGGCCAGACAAGCCGACAGTGGTTCCCACCTCGGGGCTCTGCATGAGGTCGTGCGCGCAGAGCAGTTCCAGTCGCGTGTGGCAGACGGGAAATGGTAGCCCGCACTGTCGTCGTCGGTGTCGCTGTCACCCACCATCCACGTGGCTTTGTTCTGTTTAGATGAGCTGCTTCAGAAGGAGCAGAACTACTCGGATGATGTCTTGGCCAACATGATCAGCGAACCAAGAATCAGTTATGGAAACGATGCCCTCATGCCATCTTTGACGGAAACGAAAACCACCGTGGAGCTTCTCCCCGTGAACGGGGAGTTCAGCCTGGACGACCTCCAGCCCTGGCATCCTTTCGGGGTCGACTCGGTGCCGGCCAATACAGAAAATGAAGGTAAGCGGGCCCCCAGAGAACGAGAACGTTCCATTACATATATGCACACATCTTTCTGATATTCTTGAGTGGTGCCTTCTGATAGGCATTTGAAAAAAAAAAATTTTCTCCCCAAGAGGTATTTGGTTGCTTCTGGAAAAAAAGAGCATATGCAGTGTGTGTCTATGAGGCAATGGCCAGTCTAGGCTCACCTTCAAAGCACACAGGGAATGGAATTATGTAAATTTTTCTCTCCATGGGGAGAGGTTTATGTGGGGCCTACAGAAACGGAGATCTGAAAAGCACCAAAATAGTCTTTGCTGGTTGTTTATTCCCAGTGCATTAAGTTTCAGATTGCATTGACTTGAAGGCGAAGATAAAGAACCACCTGCAAATAAATTATAATTTTGCTGAAGACTTAAACAACTTTGGGTTTAGAAAGTTAAATTTAAGGCAGCTGTCAAAATTAAGAAACATAACAATCTACGTGATTTTTCCTATGATAGTTCAGATCTTTTCTCTGTCAACAGATTTGCCCATTGGATGATGTACTTTCTTTCACAGGGATTTCTTAGCAGAAACTTCTAAATAGTATCTCTTAATGAGAGAACATCTTTTAGTTCTTTTTATTCCATAAACATTTTTACATGTTCAGAAGTATACAATGTCAAACATAGGAACACCTTGATTTCTGAACACTAATAGTACTTTTTTTAAGATCACCAGATTTTACCTGTGAGTGTCTTTGTTAAAGTGGCAAGTTTGAATGATGATAATAATTGTAATATGACTGTAGTGGGGATACCTCAGAATGCAGTCATACCTCAGACTAAATTTAAACTCAGTATCAGATCCTAAGTGTACTACAGAAGTTTTTTTTTAGGGACCATTACAGAAAATCTTTCTATGGACAGTTTCCATGTGAGTAATCACCCCACATTTGTTTCACTAATTTGAAAAAGGGTGCCTTATAGTAGTAATACCAGCAACAAATAGTGTCATTTATAACATAAAAGTAATTATATTTATATTTATATTATAACATAAAGTCATTAAGACTTTACCATTTATAAAAATAATTCTGACACAGGAAAAAATTTAAAGACTTCTAACAATTGAAGAACTTCAGTTACGAGGGTAACTTCCTTATTAAATTTATTAATAATAGAGTACTGACTGTACCGTTTTTTTTGAATAGGTGGATACATGTTGGTCTTTTAAAATCCTCGTCATTCAGTCACTAATGGAAATTCTTTGTGGAAAATGCCCAGTCTCATTTGTAAATTAAATGCACTAGATTTCCTCTTTTCCTTTAGCACACTGAGCTGTTTAATTCAGGGAGAAATAGGTCCCACTTCTGACTGAAGTCTGACCAACTTCCTTTGGTTGAAAATTACATCCCTTAATGCCCTTTATACCAAATATATGTCCATTTATGTCCAGCGCTTAGCTTTTTGTGAAAAAAATTTAAATATATAGATTAGACTGTTCTTTGTTAAAAATTACCCCTGCCTTTGAGAATTTATTCAACTGCAGTGATTTTAAAATTATAATTTACAAAGAATTTTCTATCACGTTCTTGTAATCGAAGACCTTTTCACATATTTGAAATACGTAGTTTCTATAAATGAAATGTTCCCATTTAATATTTTCCATTACTTGTTGATTTTGAAAAAGTAGGATAAAACCTACTTTTGGAGCCTACCTGAATGTTTATGATCACACCACACAAAAAAGTAGAAACTAGAAATTGCAGTTTATTTATGGTAAAGTTTATGGAAAGATTTAGAAAGCCAAAATAAGCTACATTAGCAGAGTAAAAATTAATTTACAGAAATTACTGTACATGTTTGATGTAATACTTGGTATTTCTCTTAAATGTTGTGAATCCTATACAAATGTGGACTATACGGAGTTTTCGTAAGAATAACAACAACGAAGACACTCAGCCCTGTTTGTGTTAGCTTCTTCTAATTTAATGAATACAGTGAAATGCAATGATCTTGGTTCCACGTAGCACCATAAAGAATAGCAAAAAGTGTATATTAGGGCGCCTGGGTGGCTCAGTGGGTTAATGCCTCTGCTTTCGGCTCAGGTCATGATCTCAGGGTCCTGGGATCGAGGCCCGCATCGGGCTCCCTGCTCAGCGGGGAGCCTGCTTCCCCCTCTCTCTCTCTGCCTGCCTCTCTGCCTCCTTGTGATCTCTCTCCCTCTGTGAAATAAATAAATAAAATCTAAAAAAAATATATATATATAGTGTATATTATTCTAGGAGGTGTTGCATTTCCTGAATTTCAGATTTTCTCTTTACTTTCTCACTCTATCAGATATTGAGAGCTTAACTGCTTAATTCGAATACCGCATTTCCTTGGTATCTTTAATGAGGTAAATTTAACTTTGTATTTGTCATATTTGTAGTATAAATAATACCAGCAGTTAAATAAATCTTCTTTATGTGCTCCAAGCATTTCATCTTGACTTCATATGTATATATGAATATATGTGGTCATATGCAATATGTGGTCTCCATTAAGAAGTATATGTATTCTAGTTAACATTTGGCTTATATTAAAATTTTTAAATAGTAGCCAAACTGACCCACTCTATTTAGGGAAAGAAATGCAAGGATATTGGTGGTTCTTTTTAAAGAGAAATAGAGGGAGGAACTGTTTTACCAAACCTGCTAACTAAAATCCAAACCTTGATGCCACTGTCGACATAGCCACTGTTTTCCTGGCTCTTCTACTCCTTGACAATCCTCCCAAATCAAATAAGAAAGAAGTCTTGGTCCAAGTTAGGAGACAAGCAGGGATTCTCCCCCCAGAACTTGCCAGATA
Source organism: Ailurus styani (assembly GCA_002007465.1). NCBI lineage: Eukaryota > Metazoa > Chordata > Mammalia > Carnivora > Ailuridae > Ailurus > Ailurus styani. The sequence continues at coordinate 3,563,152 of LNAC01000117.1, forward strand.
ACCCAAAGAAAGAAGGTTGGGTTAACTATTGGGTTTCTCCTAAGTGATCAGTTTTTGGAAGGCTAAGAATAATAGATTTTGGAGATACCCCAGAACAACAATGGACTTAAGCACCTTCCCTCAGAAGCAGACTCTGAGAGTGGCCTCTGAGGAGACTGTCTGCTCTTGTGCACATAGACACACACCGTGGCCTTTGGGCGCTGTCAAGATGCCCACTTGGGCAAAGTCCCCGATTGAGGGCCTCTGGATACTTGACCAGGACACAGTCACTCACATTGCCCCAGCCTCATCAGAAGAGCTGCTACTCTGGTTAAATAAAGACCTGTCGTTGATACATAGCAAAATCTTACAAGAGAGTATTACACGGCAAGAACATGGCAGGTCTCAGAGCTTGGGTTCTGGTTCTCAGTGTTATCAGACCCAACACTCCTTTTATAACATTTTGAAAAGCCTCCTTAACAGTGAATCTGAAAATAAAATGGACTCACAGTGTTTCAGTGGAAAAATCAGTGTATAATGGATGTAATTTATAATAAGTGTTCAGGCTTGACGGCCAGTGGAAACAACGGCGTGTTGAGGTGTTTGTCCTGTGTGGATGTCACAGATACAAATGCAGACTGACACAAGGGCTGATTCCACGATTCAAGTTCTATGAGCCACAGTGGATCAGTTGCTGACATAGTGGAGAACTCTTGGGAAGGCTCTGATGAAAACCGTCTTCCCTGGTTTTACCCAGTGATGAGCTCTTAGCATATCCAGGTTGCAGTAAGAACTATGCAAAAAATGCTTTGTGTTTGTATATTGAACTGAGTTATGCTCTAGACTCACATAATCATAGATAAATGAATGTCCCAGCAGGAATTTAGGAAATCGTAGAGGCTACAGGGCTATTTTTATTCGTGTGGGAGTGTCCCGTGCACGGCATCTAGCATCCTTGCTCCCATCCCCACCACCCACAGAATAAGAAGCTACCCCACACTCCTGAATGGCGTGGATCATCAGAGTTTAAATTCCAGCACTGCTGGGTGTGGCAGGCAAGTTAGAGACCTTCTGTGGCTGTTTCCTGGTCTGTAAAACAAAGGTGATAATAATTCCTAATCCAGAGATAGGGTATGAGCATTAAGTGAGATGGCAGGCAAAGCTCTTGGCAAAGCATCTACAACAAACAAAGTAAATGTTTAGTGTAGCTTTTTCTTGCATTCTTTTCTTTCCTTTGCTTTATTTTCCTTCCATCTTCATTCCTATCTTCCTTCCTTCCTGTCTTTCCTTCCTTCCTTCCTTCCTTCCTTCCTTCCTTCCTTCCTTCCTTCCTTCCTTCCTTCAGTTCATTCGTTCATTTGTTCTTTCTGTAGAATCAGGATCTTACTTAGAGAGGTTTTACCAGCTGTTCCCGGGGAGAATCACCCTATGGTCCAAACAATGTATCCTTAAAAATGAATGACTATAACAAGCCATGTAATGACACCCCCCCTAAAATCTCTCCCTTTCTGCCCTCCGCATCTCCTCCCTTTTTCCCTCTCCCCAGGGCCTTGTTCCTTGTGAATGTCTCAGACATGTGCTCACACACAGAGCCACTGAAAATACCTAAAATTCTCAAAGGATTTCCTTGGATTGTTCTTGCAGTCCTTATCATCACAGCTTCAGACACTTACCAACATTTTATTGCTTTTTCTTAAGAACAGTCAATCAAGTCCAGAGAGAGGGTCAGACACCTTCTTTTAATTTATATTGAAAAACGAAGCATATCACAGTTTTCCGTATTTTAGGCTCTTTGACCAGCTACAGTTTGCCTTGAGGGATTTTTCTGTGGTTTTTTCAGATCCACAGAACTTAACTGGGTAACCCAAAGTGAAGCTGTTATTTTTTTTTTTAAAGATTTTATTTCTTCATTTGACACAGAGAGAGAGATTACAAGTAGGCAGAGAGGCAGGCAGAGAGAGAGGAGAGAGGAGGAAGCAGGCTCCCCGCTGAGCAGAGAGCCCGATGTGGGCCTCGATCCCAGGACCCTGGGATCATGACCTGAGCCGAAGGCAGCGGCTTTAACCCACTGAGCCACCCAGGCGCCCTGAAGCTGTTATTTATCAAACTGTCGTTCTCATGGATCATGAAGGCATCTGGCTAAAAGCGTGCTGTGTTTTTCTGCTTTGTCATGATTGCCTGCGCAGGCCAGCCACAGAGTGGCCAACAGTCAGCCTCCTTGTATAGAATACATACGTGAAACACTGTAAGATTCTCAAAGAGGCACGACAGGTCTTATAAGACCGTATATTTGTAATTGCAAAGTGCACTTGCCCACTAGTATATTTCTAGTTAGCCTAATAAAGAATCAATGATCAAATCTCTTTAAATGCTGAAATTGAAGGGCACCTGGGTGGCTCAGTCGGTTAAGCATCCAACTCTTGGTTTCAGCTCAGGTCGTGATCTCAGGGTCGTGAGATCGAGCGCCACGTCAGGCTCCGTGCTCAGTGGGGAGTCTGCTTGAGATTCTCTCTTCTTCTCCCTCTGCCTCTCCCCCTGCTCGCACACTCTCTCTCTCAAATAAATAAATGTTAAAAATCTTTTTAAAAAATAAATATAGGGGTGCCTGAGTGGTTTAGTCAGTTAAGCATCTGCCTTCAGCTCAGGTCATGATCCTGGAGACCCAAGATCGAGTCCCATGTCGGGCGCCCCACTCAGCAAGGAGTCTGCTTCTCCTCTCCCTCTGCCCCTCCCCACTTCTGTTCTCTCTCCCTCACTCTCTCAAATAAATAAAATCTTTTTGAAAAATAAATATAAGTAAATATATAAGCAAGTGCTAAAATTGAAAATAATGTCATTTTTAGGCCTGTTTTCTGTCTGTGCAGAAGTGTTTTCCTGCTGATTCCTCAATCCCCTTTGGCCTGGTGGCAGGCTGTGCTAGGCAGCGTTCAGCTCAGAACTGGTCTGGTACAGGGAGCAGCAGAACAAACTCAGAGGCCCCAGAATGTGGCTTCTCTTAGGGGCAGGTGTGATTCAAAGCTACTGAAGGCATGGGAATAACACATTTCTGCTTCAGTTTTAAGATGACCTCTTTCATATTTTTAATTTACTAAACAGCTACTGTAAAATGTTTTGAACACTATCTTGGAGTTACCTTCTGGTTCAGCAAGTAATAGTTCATTTGGAAAATTGGAAAGTGTTTGTGTCGGACTGGGAAATAATGCACCACTTTGTCTCGGTGGTGTGTGTGCTCATTTTGGGCAACGATGTCATAACTGTCTTTTTAAAAAATTGACGTCTCCTCACCGAACACAGGGGTTACTCACTTTTTGAATATTAATTCATACTGAATCAACCTCAAACTGTTAAAGCAGCCTACGGTTTAAGTTAATAAACTATTAATTATTTCACCTTCTAAAAAACAGACAGTTTTATTACTGTTTTCAAACAATACATGCACGTGGGGGAAAAAGGCAAAGAAGCTTCTAGAAACAATCTCCTCACCCAGAAATAACTAATGATAGCTTTTGTGGTAATGTCTTTCAGATTTTTTTTTTTTTTTTTTGTCTATACATTTGGTGCTTTTTCTGTATTTCTTTAAGGAATTGGGGAATAGTGCTTTTTCATGTATAAGGTTTTTATGCATACAGGTGCACTTTTGAGCCCTGGGAAAACCCTGTTCACTTATGACAAAACTGAGGATTGGAAAGAATGCCTTGCCCAAGATCCCCGAGTAAATCAGTGGTGGCATTTAAGTGGACCCTGGGACCAACAGGCAGCTCTTCAGCCTGGATTTAAACCACAGATTAACTGCTGGTCCCCTCATGAGTCAAATACAGTTTCTGGTGATTTAGCCATTGATGAATAGGATCCCCACTTCGAGTTCCTTTTTTCTCTGTGAGTGTGCTGCTTGGGTGTGCTCTTCTCTTCGCCTGAAGCACCGCTGGAGCTCTTGTGAGGAAGTTCTCGAAAATACAATAATCCCTCCGTGAACTCTATTTTACGAAGCGTAATATCGCCCCTCACTAAATACTGTGGCAGATGGGAGAACAAGTGCATCACAGAGAATCCATGTCACTCAGATGTATTTGTCAGTTGCAGAAGGCTGTCTTAACGTATCATACCAGCAAAGGACGAGCAATTAGTCATCCTCTCAGCAAGAGTTGTTAGGGAAGGTTGAGTAAATGTGGTTTCATAGTATGGGAGCATTTCTGAAAAAGGTTTTAAAATGGTTTTTTTTCCTCACTACAATGGGAAGAGGCTGTTTTACATAGGAAGAAGCAGCCTCGGAAGTGGACATTCACACAAAGGTGCCTACGGTGCCGGTGCCCGTGCCGGTGCCCATGCCGGTGCCAGTGTTGGGCTTGGAGGCCTCCACCCCCCTCTCCACCAGGCCGCCACTCTGCATGACAAACGCCCAAACCACGTTGCTCTTTGGATTCATCCAAATGTCTTAGTATTTTCAGAATCCTGATTTTTTTCATGATTTGAAAGCTTGACTTCCTGCTGCTGTCTTCTCCCTCACTGTTCTGCCAACATGTGACATTCAGGATCAATTTGGGTGTGTAATCCCACCTTGAAGGCCAGGCTGTGGGCATCAGGAAGCTGGATGGTCTTCCTGAAACTGCTCATCCAGAAGCCAGCCCATCGAGCACACCTTACCTTCCCATGGACTTCTTTGTTCACCTTTCCTCAGCTTCTTACCTTGTATTTCCCAGGCCTCACCCAAGGGGCTTTTCCCCTCCCTCGGCTTCATTTGCCCCTTCGTCTATTTATTAATCCTTAAAGCTTTGTTTCTCTCCCTTGCCCATTTCTTTAAAGACCAGTCTAAATTCAAGTCTATTTTCTGAGACTCAGAAGCACTTTGGAAAGGCCAGTTCATGGTAAGCAATGGCGGGCACCATGGTGCCACTGGCACGGTTTGCCTTGGTTCCGGCCCAGAACTCGCACAAAGGAAAAATGGTGGAAGTTGAAAAATACAAAAGGAAGTACTTCCATTTCACACATTATAACTGTATGTCATCTATTAAAATAGTAACCGGCCTTTAAAATTAGAGAGACTGACTCTCAGGTTTACTTCTTTTACCCTCAAAATGGGAGCAAATTTGGTGCACTAAATGGCGGATTATGTGGTGAGACTTTCCTCTCCCAACAAATTCATATTGGCATCTCCCCTGGGGAGTTAATGGAGTCCTTTTGTAGTTAATTAACTGTAAAATAAGGTAAGATAGGATGGTCGTCAAAGGAGGTATCTTCAAGATTTTCCACCTGGCTGAGCATATTGTATTTTATTTCCAATCAAAAACCAAGAAAGCATCCCTAAACTCGATGAGAGGTACATCCACACCCCAGCCCCTCATCTTGGATGTTGCTGCATGTCCTGGCGAGTGCCTTTATTAGAAAACCAAAGAAGAGGGTTGGCCCGTGGAGAGCGATGAGCCTTTCCACGTGGTCCCCCTCGCATTCCCTGATACTCGGGGTGAACTCCCTGTGGTTCTTTTCCAGCTGCTCCTTTTGTATGACTTATGTATTTCACATGCTTTTCCCTGCTCTGTGTTCAGGAGCCACAACTCACCATCTTGATTTGTCTTGTTTGCTTTCCGTGTTTCTTGCTTCCTGTGCCCAGTTGAGCCTGTTGACGCCCGCCCGGCTGCCGACCGAGGACTGACCACCCGACCAGGTATAACCCGGTTCCTTCTCCCTCCCAGCATCTTACGCTTGCGCTCAAGCACCTGCTGTCCCCGCTCTTCCCTGTCAGCCTCTCTCAGCTGCCAATATTGAGAGAGAGGATTTGAAATGACCGTGGAAACCAGGCTTCTCAAAAATTCCCTTTGCTCCTCCTTATACTTTGTTTTCCAATTTCCTATTGAAGTCATCTGTTTTTCTTTCTGAGCTTTCCTTTTCAAACAATAAAAGAGCCCTTCCAACGTAAGGGTTTTTTTTTTTTTCTTTTCCTTTTTTAAGTGGAGAAGAGTATCTAGACCTCTCTGTCCTCAAAAATGGAAAACCACACAGATGCACACTCTATCTGGTGACAGCGTGGTTTCTGCTTTGAATATGTCATCCTTCCTTTCTTGTTTGGTATGCAGACGGGTCCTCTTCTAACTGAATTGGGCTCAAACTTCAATCAGTTTCTCACATAGATTTGACTCCTAAAAATATCAGAACGGGACTACCTCTAGAGCCCAGAAGTATTTACATTTTCTCTTTTGTGGGTCGTATGGACTTACTCTCCATGAGTAACTAAAATGACAAAAAGGATGTATGTGCATAGTTTTGTATACAGTCTTTTCTTTTTACGCCACTTAAAATTCCCATTAACACTGAAATAGACACTTTTTTTTTTACAGTGTCCCCAGGATTAAGAAGATATACACGTTCACCCCCTTTGTTCTGTATTCAGCCCTATATCTCAAACTGTTTTAAAAAGCAGTGTCACACCACAACAGAAACACACAGGAGCCTGGTCTTTGACCTTGTGCACAGCTCCGCCCAAAGAGTAGTACCCATTGTTTCCCATGAATCAAAGACAGTCGTTACAAAGTCGGAGTTGACACAGCTGTGTCCTCTAGAGAGATTGAACTCCACAAGCAATGCATACCTTCCCGTTTTATTTTCTTCCTTGTCCCCATAATGACCCCGTGCAAGAGTCAAGGACCCGGGAGTTCACCTTTTTGGAAGATGTTAACACATGGATGCCCCTGGTTTGGATACACTCGGTAGCAGGCCGGGAACAGACCCTGCCCCTCGCACTGCCATCGCCAGCTCAAGTCACTTCTGTCCCCAACCACAGTCATGGATGAGAGCTCCGAATCTGCTTTATGACATCTTCATGCCTCTGTGTGGTTGTCCACAGGGCAGCAGGAAGAGTGACCCGTCTTGACAGCTGCTCTTGCTGATTTTATGAATCTCTGCCTTTAGGGCTTTTCAGAGGAACTTAGATGATAGTAAGTCAGACACAGTTGGGGCTCTCCTAATGTCTTCCTTATTGCCATTGTCATGCAAGTGAATTTTAAGGAGCCCGCAGTTGACACCCGCATCCTGAGCAGGATGCTCAGCTCCCCGTGGAGCTCAAGGCTGAGGGTCAGGTCCATGCTAAGCAGCTGAGACCAGCTCAGGATGGTCATTTGCCTTGGGCCTTTTTAATGGCACTCTCTATTTTATTTTTAAGGAAGAGATGCTTTTCACCTACAAGAATAAAAAGTGAATTAGAAGCACTCTTTCAACCAATTGTATAAAGTTCCCCCATTGGGCCCTGTAGGCCAATGTGTTCTAATTGAAATATGGGGGAGGGGAGGTTGATACCACCAAAGTTGATTTCCCCCCCTTTTAAAAAAATCTGACATGAAAATAACTTCCATACATTTCCCCCAAAACAGTCTGTTTTAAGGGAAGAGCTAGAAAGTAGTTAGAGGTGTTTTGTCTGGGGAAGAAGCCATCTGAAGTCTTTGTTACAATAACAATGTTTTAGTAACAGCAATATTTCATTTTGATACTTCACAAAGATCATTGCATTAAATGCTGTGGTGGGTGGAAGAAATGAAATGATAAAGTCCCTGTTCTCAGGAGCTTGAAATGTAATAGAAGGAACACACTTGGCGTATCTAAAAGAGGAGATGGAATTAGAAAGGCAGGGGATACAAACCCACCTGAGGTGTAAGCAGATGGGGCCCTCACCGAGGGTGCGTTAGCCTAGGCACGTGCGCTGGAGTTCGCGCTGGAGTTCAGCTTCAGGAAAGCTTTCAAAAGATTTGAGTCTCATCCATTGGTAAAGAAGAGGGGACAGATTCCAAGATGAGAGAGTGACCTAGGCTCAGCCTTCTTTCTTATATTCTGTAAGGCTACGGCTTCCCCAATAAAAGAAGGGCTATAGGTAAGAATGATCAGATCTGAAGTGAGAAAGATTCTAGTTTATGAATAGGTCTGTTTGCTGCAAAAGTAGTGAGACCTAGCTCTCTCTCTCTGTGTGTGCTTACAGTCCTTCTCCTGAGCATTTGGACAATTCCCTGCTGTGTTGTTAGCAACATCACTTTAGGAGGCACATGCTTGAGTTCGGTGTGCCACATTATATCTTTAGACTTTCCAAACCTAGAGAACCTTCCCAGGATTGTCGCAGCATGTCATGCAGTTGATGGCATTGTTGTTAAATAATTGCTGTTGTCACTCTGACACAAATAAAGACAGGGTTTGTATATAATCACGACTGAGGAAGATGACTTCTCTTTGTCTTCCGTAGCTGAAAACCCAGGGCACGTCACTTTTAGAATGTAGTGTCAGATAGGGAAAGCATATTATCAGTGGTGATTTCTGGGCTGAGTGGCCATTACAAGTACTCCCCTGGCTTAGTTCCAGGGAAAAATGGGCTCTGAAGTTCAAGTTATACCACTGGACCAGAATAAAGAAGGAAGATACATTAGCAAGCTCTTTGTAGGGAGAGGAAAGTTACCCCTTCCACTGTAATTTATCACTGCCCTTTTCCAGTCCTCACAAAGGAGACCAAGTCCTTGACCCCAAGCCATGTGAAGAGTTTCATGAGGGATGTGCCTCCTTCCCCCCCCTCAAATGAACAACAGATTCTGCTCACTGACCATGACAGAGAGACCCCAGAGTCACACCAGGGCTTAGAAAGGCCTCTGATGAGCCCTTAAGCCGACGTCCCTGCCATGTATTTAAATTTACACATCACATTTCATCACGTGCAGTGTGAGCTTACCACCGATGATGTTTCCCTTTGTGCAAGCTTAATTTTTCTTCCCGTTCAGTGAGATTTGCTTAATGTATAGAAAGTCTTTTCACTAAGTGATTGCACATGCTATACAAAAATGAACTAGAAAGATCTCTTTCTGCTGAGAGTCTCATAGACTATTGAGCGATGATTAATTATCTGTTGTTTTGACTTGTTACATGAATTTGAATTTTGGTTTGAGTACCCAGACTATTTTCACCCTTCTTTCAGAAGTAATGTGAGCTTTTATAGTTTTGAGTAGAGAACTCCTGTTTTTTCAAAGTCATTGTTGGTCCCACAAAATTAAAAGAAAAGACTATTGAAGAGACTTTTCTTAAGGTCTCAGAAATATAATTTTAACTGTTGCATTGCTAGATCCTGATGACAGCAAAAGTGTGAGCTATAAAGAAATTACTGTGGTTATACCCCCGTCTCAGATTTAAAAGGGCCTATAGGAAGCTAAAATACATAGCCAATGAGACATAACAGAGCATTCGTATCACAGGCCCCTAAACATAGTGTCAGGAAGATTAGAGGTTAGAATGAGTTCAAAATAATGAGAAAATGCAAATGATTTCAAAGCAAGAAAATAAAGAACAGAGAGCCCCCACAGCTCTTGGAACAGGGTCAGAGGGTGAGGGATGGTGAAAGACAAGAGAGAAAGGGAAACTGTCCCACTTTGTGTCTGTATTAGAGAGTGATCTTCTGCAAGGAGGAAATTAAAGCCCAAGGTAGATCAAGATGAATAAAGAAAGCACTAGCTCCTTGTACTAATTTTCTATTGCTAATGCAACAAATAATTCTGTAACTTAGTGGCTTAAAACAGCAAACATTTCGTTTCTTATAATAATCAGGAGTTCAGGCATGGATTAGCTGGGTGTTCCTGGCTCCGGGCCTCTCAGGAGGTTGCATGCAAGACATTCTCTAGAGCTGCAACCATCCGAATTTGAAGCTTGACTGTGGTGGGTCTGTTCCCAGGACGGCCCCCTCCCATGGCCGTTGGCAGGACACCACCAGACCTCATCGTGGGAACCTTTTTGTAGGGCTGCTTGAGTGTCCTCGTGACATGGCTGGCTTTCCCAGACCATGATCTGAGTAAGAGAATAAGAAGGAAGCTGCAGGACCTTTTCTGACCTAGACTGAGGACTCACCTATGATCTCTTTCTCTACTATCTGTTCGTCAGAAGCAAGGCACTCCATCCAGTCCACGCTCGAGAGAACGGAATTCAGTTCCACCTCTGGAAAGGAGGAGCATTAACAGATTTGTGGATATATTTTAAATCTCTAACACATCTCTACCACGTCCAAGGCCTTGTGACCCAGACAGATTATAGGCTGGGAGAACTGGAGGGTGAAGTGGCATACCGGCTCTCCATGATCTTTGAGGCCCTCTGCAGAGCAGGAGAGCTGGGAAGATGGGGAGAAGAGACTAGTTCTGCCAGACGGATGGCAGAGGAGATGGGGTGACCGTCTACAGGCCGGGTGTAGATCGACGTTGATCTCGGCTCTGTTTTCAGACGAGTTATTAAGTGGAAGATTTGTGAACGTTTGGACAAGGAGTCAGGGATCTGTCACAAGCGGCGGGGGTGCCCACGGTCTTGTCAAATTATCCTCCTTTTCTTTCTGTGTGAGCTGTGCTGTTAGATTGGCACATGGTGTGCTGTGGACACTGTGCTTTTCAGTGTCAGCAATGTATGTGACAAGTTTCACGGCACCTGCAGACAAGACTGTAAGAGTGACGAGACAAAAAGCCAGAAATGAGGTCCCGTGGGAGCTGAAGGACCTGGTGACATGTACCCTAAGCAGGAACACTGTGCCTCTCCTCGAGTGTCTGGTCCGTTCAAGGCTATAAGGCAGAAGGGAGGTTTCAGCTTCCTCTGTGTTGAATAGGCTCCAAGCGTAGATGCCTTAGGGGACCTGATTTGGGCTTGGTGTAAGGAAGACTGTCATTCTTGCAGGCAGAGCTGTCCGAAATGGAGGCAAATGGATAGATTTTTCTCCATTCACTCAGGAGCTGGGGATTTGCCCCTTGGGTGAGAATACCATAGAGGTATTTAAAATCATGATTTTAAAAGGCTTTCTCATCCTGAAAAATTATAACTTTGGATATTTAAATGCTACAGCATGGAAACTGATATTTCTGTTTTGAGCTTTCATTTTTTTAAAAAAAAAATGGCTTTGCATTTTGTTTTGTAGCTTCAGATTGTTATTTGAAAAATGAAATTTATTATAACAATTAGTGTAAGAATCATGTAGCAATTTAGAAAGAAGGAAGAGTTAGTAAGTTAGAAATTCCGTTAGGCCCACAGAAACATTTTCTAAAATTATGTACTGCAAGTCTTTATTCAGCAAACGAACCAATTATATTCTGTATCTATAACTAAATCACCTAACTAAATAAATAATAACGATCTTTACAATGCTTCACTGCATAGATACACGAATGTAATTTATTTGTGGTTGGAACAAAGCCCTAACGTAGCAGTTTGATTCCAGCAGGTAATTAGTGCTCATTTTTTAAAGATTTTTATTATTTTTTCCAGAAGACTGAGAACACATGGGAAAAGACATAGAATAGGCTAACCAATAAGCCCCTAAAACAAACCAGTATATTCTGGGAACGCATCCTTGCCAACCTCCCAACTAGCATTTAACTTCTGGTTTTCTCCCATTTAAAAAAAAAAAAAATACAACGTGTTTAAAGGCAGTAGAAGCTTTAACTTTGGATTTCTTTCATCTTTAAAATTTTTTGTTTAAAATAGCTAGTGCTTAAGGGTTTCAATACAGGGTGTCCATTTTCTTGAAGAAGGTCATTAAGCTGCTTCCTCTCCCTCCAGACCTAGAAAGAACGTTTGGGTAGCCTGTGTGTTACAGTGTTTGCGTTTACAGGGAAAATTAATTGAGTGTCGTGCTTATGGATTACCGCAGGCTCCGGTTTGACGAACATCAAGACGGAAGAGATCTCTGAGGTGAAGATGGACGCCGAGTTCCGACACGACTCAGGATACGAAGTTCATCATCAAAAGTTGGTACGTACAATAATGTACCTTTCTGCCTCGCAGTGTGTCTCGCCGGATGACCTGGTCATTGCTTGTCCATGCTGTGCCAGCAAGCCAGCGAGGGAAGAGAGGAAAACGAGAACAAAGCACTTGCCCATAGGGTCCTCATGGACACAGAAAGAACAGGACAAGAGGTCTCTAAAGAATAGTTCTTTGCCGCTAAGCCCACCCAGGACTTAGAGCGGAATTAATGTATATTCTTAATAACCGCTCTAGTTCTCTTCCCCTCTGCTTTCTAGGAAGACGGGCTGAGAAGAGGTGGATTTGAGGTTGGCCTTTGTTCACTGTCTCCCTGTGCCACTGCCCTTCCTTCCTGTCCCTTCCCCAACGCCCGCGTCCTGAGTTCTCCTGCAGGGGTCGGATCTTTGGGCTTCTGCCAAGGTGGGTGGAGGCGGGAGGGGAGCAGGACTCCATGGTGTTCCCAGAAGTGTTGCTCACTGGAAGGCTGGGGCAAGGAAGACAGCAGCTTCCTTTCTGGACAGAGTCTCCTCCCGCCCACTGTGGTTTCCCCCAAATGTCAGAATCAGAGTAAATCAAAGAGCACCCGGCCCCTTTGCCAGCAGCTCCCATGGTTATATAAAATCTTTTACCAGAAGCTTCGGATGGATCAAATCCTGCACTGTGTTAGGGTTTCTTTTGTCTTACCAGTAAGCATAGGAAAGGGGTTAAGTGAATAAAGAAGACAGTTTTATTGCACATTCAATAGTCAATGAAACAATGGTACTAAAATTCTAGCAATAATAACATTGAGAAGTACTGGCTCTCAGGCACTTGTCATGCACTTGGGGGTGGGTGGGGGGCACATGCATGCTCTTTTTCAAGGGAGAGAATATCTTCCAGTATTCATAAATGTAATTTATAAATCCAAGTAGTAAATTCCAGAAGAAATGCCTGTGAAGTACTGTGTTATGCCTCTTTTCACTCTAAATAATGGGAGCAAATCCAAAACCGACTTGTGATTCAGATTTGCATTTCAACTCCCATAATCTTTTTCCTACAAGAACATTTCGGTTTTCTGAAGCATGGTTTTCACTGGCAGGTTAATCCCATCTCAGTTATTATGAAATCAGGGGCAGTCTTGATCAGGCTGATGCCAAAGAGGTTAAAAAACTCTGGGGGAGCCGCTGAAGGGTTGGGGGCTGGTGAGGCACAGAGCTGAAGATTAATGTGCGGATTTGCATTTTCTGGAGCCTGTGTCCTGCGCTAACTCCTGTAATGCGACAGTGACTAATGGCAGCAGCAGCAATTAGGAGAGTCAGCTCCCTCTACTGAGCTAGTTGATAAGATAATGTACTATAATTAGTGAGATGAATATTACAAAATTACAGTATTTTCTTAAAGGCATAGGAAGATGTCCAGGCTTGCATTTATTCCTGATTACCTCACATTTTTATCATTAGCTAATTAATGATTTGCTTCTTATAAATATGTTGAGCTAGCATATTTGTTGAGAAAGGGAACTAATTATGAACGGTCTCTCATTTTGTTGCAGGTAGACCTGAGTCAGACTCTTAGAAATTGGCTCTGTTTGCTGTATTTTATATTGCCTTTTCAGATCACTGGGACGTTCATTGTCCCTGGAAAACCGAGCATTTTCCTGTGTTGAGATTAGACTGAGAGAATTCTCTAGGGAGCTGTTTTCATTAATTTCTCTAAGAAACATGGTCTATGTTTAGTCGTAGTTAGGCCAGATAGTCTGGCAGAAGATCGTCTCCCTCCGTAATAGGATTAGAAAAGGTGCACCATGCTTTTATTGTCCCAGTTAGGTAGATAAAGCTGGGAATCAGTGACTTTTTTTATAAACAGCATGAAGGAATGTTGAACGCTGTGGGGCCAAGTCACCAGACTGAATAAACATCTCTGACCGTGTTGATGTTCAATTCAAACAAACAGCAAGAATCAAACGACAGGTTGAGTTGGGGTTCTGGAGAAAATAGTAAGCAAGCAGGAGTTCTCTGTGACCATTAAAATTCGTACCTCGGTGCCTACTGCTTCTTTCCTTTGAAAAAGCTCCCTTTTTAAGCATTACGCTTCTCCGTAGTTCAGTGCTGTCCTCTTGAATGACTGTGGCTAGAAGTAGGTAACGAGTGCCTTTTTTCTTCGGGTGAACTCCTTGGTCTCAGATGCTTTATTCCTATGTATTAATGTCCCTCTAAGGAAATTAGGACATCTGTGGGTCTGAAAAGCACCTAAGGCGGACTGGTCATGCATCACGTCTCCCGACGACCTCTTTTCAAAATCATAGTCCGTGCCTTTCCAGCCTTTGGTAGATCCCCACCCCACCTCTCTCACCAGATGTCCCACCTGTCCGAGGATTTCAGGTTCCTCTTGGCTACTGTTTTGCCTTTTTTTAGGGCCACACAGGGAGGGGTGGAAAGTAGATTTCCCAGAACTGGGGAAGCCACATATTGTACATCGTTCTATAGGTGTCACTGTCAGTAGCTAGAATGTGTGATTTTTTTTTTTTTCCGAGTATGCACCCAATAATGGAGTGGCCACCAATTCAAGCTTAACAGCCTAAATTAGACACTGAAGCTCTTCGCTGACCTTACCCAGCTGTCTCCTGCAATTGCAGTCCTTTTTCTTGATTTGTTTTCAAGGTGTTCTTTGCAGAAGATGTGGGTTCAAACAAAGGTGCCATCATTGGACTCATGGTGGGCGGCGTTGTCATAGCAACAGTGATCGTCATCACCTTGGTGATGCTGAAGAAGAAACAGTACACGTCCATTCATCACGGTGTGGTGGAGGTAGGTAAATGTGGCTGCATGCTCGCAAGCAGGGGTTAAAGAAAGACTACGCGGGAGATTTTGTTTGGCGTTAAACTAAGAATCATCCAAGTATCTCTTCTTGGGGAAAAAAAAATCTGGATTCCTGCATGGTGCTCAAGTTTGGCAGCTGTTTTCTTGTTTTGGCTTATACTCTGGCTTAGAAATACTGTGATCCAGGGATTGGGTTGTACACTGCTCCGTCAGCTTCTTAGAATTTGTATTGAAATGTCAAAATAATACTAATGATGATGCCTGGCTTAAGGATATTGTGATTAGGGCGCCTGGGTGGCTCAGTGGGTTAAAGCCTCTGCCTTTGGCTCAGGTCATGATCTCAGGGTCCTGGGATTGAGGCCCGCATCGGGCTCCCTGCTCAGCGGGGAGCCTGCTTCCCCCTCTCTCTCTCTGCCTGCCTCTCAGCCTACTTGCGATCTCTCTCTCTGTGTCAAATAAATAAATAAAATTTTTAAAAAAGATATTGTGATTACCCTCGAACATTTAAAAGAAAAGAAAAAGACTACAACAAGTTAGAAATGAAAAGGAAGGTAGAAGTCTGCTACCAAAAAAAACCCATAAAACATAAAAAAATGTAAAATTTATTCCCTGATTTTTGTTGTCTTAGAGTCTGACTTACAAGTAAAACCAGGTAGCAGCAATTGATGCTAGTTTTCAGGAAAGAGTTTCACAGAAAATCACATGATTCCAAACAGCTGAGCAGAGCTTACAACATTGTTCCAGATGTTCAGCCTGTTACCCTTCGCTTCCACCTGAAATATCTTCATTTCCAGGGGTTAGTGCGGTCACACTGGAGGTGGAGAGAAGATTCACCAAGTGACAGTCACGATCACCGCACAATGACGCTTCAGGATTTTGTCCCCACAGGCCCACACATGACTCACATGAGTGTGTACAGCACGGAAGGCGTGGGTTACCCCAACAAACTAGAGTAGCTACAAGATCGAAATACGACTTTTTTTTTTTAATTTTATTTATTTATTTGACAGAGAGATCACAAGCAGGCAGAGAGGCAGGCAGAGGGAGAGGGAGAAGCAGGCTCCCCACTGAGCAGAGAGCCCAGTGCGGGCTCGATCCCAGGACCCTGAGATCATGACCTGAGCCGAAGGCAGAGGCTTAACCCACTGAGCCACCCAGGCGCCCTGAAATATGACTTCTTAAGCCCATGTTACAAAATACTAAAATAGAAAATTTATGGATAAGTTCTTACGCGTTTTTTTTTTAAGATTTTAAGTACTCTCCACACCCAACTTGGGGCTCGAACTCACAATCCCGAGATCAAGAGCTGTATGTTCCACTAACTGAGCCAACCAGGTGCATTTAAAATGCATTTCTGGTGTTGGGCCTGGGTTGTGGGGGACGGGTAATCCTCAGAGTGTATGTAACTTCCTAGGAAACTATTAGTGAAAGTGAATGAATACATTTTGAGAAATATTAGCATTTTTAGAGCTGAAAGAGATCTTTGTGATCAAATTGATCTTTTCATTTTGTAGATGAGAAACCAGATCCAGACAGAAGTGTTCACCCATTGTCAAACTAAATAGGGCCAAGGGCCAAATACAGATTGTCCCATATTCTGTCCACTGTTTCTTCCACCAGAGAGAAGTCCATTCAACTTCTCACTAACCCCAAAGACATGTGCTCCACACCATTCTTGATCAGAGAAGGGCAGGGCAACGTTTAATAAGTTAAATGTCTGGCAGGGCCAGAAACCTGCTGGTGTTCAGCACTTACCATTCTCCAGGCTGCTTGTTTATGGGATCTGCTGATGGAAATTGGTTTTGAGTCTTCTTTTCCCTGTCTGGACTGGAGTGGCCGTGCTGGAGAGCAGTGAGGTGTGACAGAACAGGATGACTGACAGACTAGCCTGTGGGCACATCAAATAAGCAGCGACAACATCAGTGACTCTGCGGTGCTGCTTTTCTGATAATAGTACTTCTGAGCTTGTGTCCTTTGAGACAGTGTGCGATGTAGCCTTGTTAGCATCAGTTTAATTTATTTCTACTCAAAACAACTTTTTTTTCATTTCATATTTGGGGGGAAAAGTGTTTTTATACTTGAATAATTAAAAAGCCCCTTTTGCTAAAATTAACAAGTCAGGAAACACCAGACATTGGCGAGGGTGTGGAGAGAGGGGAACCCTCATGCACTGTTGGTGGAAGTGCATCTGGTGCAGCCACTCTGGAAAACAGTATGGAGATTCCTCAGAAAGTTGAAAAGGGAGCTACCCTACAACTCAGCAATTGCACTGTTAAGGATTTGCCCCAAAGATACAAGCGTTGTGATCCAAAGGGACACCTGCACACCAATGTTTATAGCAGCAATGTCCACAGTAGGCAAACTATGAAAAGAGCCCAGATGTCCATCAACAGATGAATGAAGATGTGGTTCATATATATACGGTGGAATATTACTCAGCCATCAAAAAGAATGAAATCTTGCCATTTGCAACAACGTAGATGGAACTAGAGGAAATAAATCAGTTAAGTTAATAATAAGTGAAGTAAGTCAGTCAGAGAAAGATAATTATCGTATGATTTCACTTATATGTAGAATTTAAGAAACAAAACACAGGATCCTAGGGGAAGAGAGGAAAAAATAAAACAACACAAAACCAGAGAGGGAGACAAACCATAAGAGACTCTTAATCACAGGAAACAAACTGAGGGTTTCTGGAGGGGAGGGGGGTGCCCGGAGATGGGGTGACTGGGTGATGGGCCGTAAGGAGGGCACATGATGAGCACTGGGTGTTACAGAAACTGTTGAATCACTGACCTCTACCTCTGAAACTAACAATACATATATGTTAACTGAATTTTTAAAAAAAGGAATGTTCACTCATTAAAAAAAAAAAAAACAAAAACCTTTTCGTTTCTTTAATATATTGTACAGGAGTTTTTTTTTTTTTTTAATTGAACAGAGTTGACCTACAATGTTCTGTTTCAGGTGTACAGCCAAGTGATTTGACGACTCTGTATGTTACACAGTGCTCAGCCCAATAAGTGTAGTCGCCGTCTGTCACCAGTCATTGTATGTTTTAATGGCCTCGGACTGATGAATCTACCCAAGAAGCATCTTCCTTTTCATCAGGTCAAGTGCTTGTTTGGGGTACCAGAGTCCAAAGAGGCTGTATTGGCTAGAGCTATAAGCCAAAGAGTCTATAAGAGGCTAGAGCCGCCCTTACAACGTCCTAAACTAGGTGACTTAAACAATGGAAATGTATTTCCTCACAGTTCTGGAAGCTACAAGTCTGAGATCAGTGCGTCAGTGGGTTTGGTTTTCTTCTCAGGCCTCCCTCTTGGCTTGTAGGTGGCCTCCTTGGACCTTCGTGTCATCTTTTCTCTGTGCATGTCTGTGTCCTAATCTTCTCTTCCTGTAAGGACACCAGTACTGTTGGATTAGGGTCTACCCCACTGTTCTCATGTAACCTTAGTTACTACTGTAACGACCCTGTCTCCAAACAGTCATATTGTGAGGCACGGGGGTTAGGACTTTAACGTAGGGATTTGGGGAGCACACAGTTCAGCTCGTAAGAGCCCAGGGATGCTGCGCAGAAAAGCAAGGACTCTGTAGGGGACTCTGCCACCGTTGTGCGTGAGATTTACAAGCTACTTACGTAAAAGGTCCCAGCCCCGACCTAAGGAAACAATTTCCAAACGGGCTTAGAGTCTGAGTGTTGAAAATTTCCCAAGTGAAAGAGACTTGCAGTCACTTTTGAGAGTCATTGATCTCTTTCCTTTTGGAGTCACCGGTCTGAAGTGTAGAAAATAGTATCTCTTGTCTACAAGGGAACGAGCTACCTTTGTAGTTTTTTTAAAGATTTTATTTATTTATTTTAGAGAGAGAGCGTGAGTTGAGGCAAGGGCAGAAGGGGAGGGAGAGGGACAAGCAGACTCTGGTGAGCACGGAGCTGGAGGCGAGGCTTGATCATAAGACCCTGAGACCAGGACATCAGCCGAAACTGAGAGTCCCAGTCTTCACCTGCCGAGCCATCCAGGCTCCCTGAGAACTAGTGACCTTGTAAACCTCGGTACGGCCGCCTAGGTGAGAAGTTTCTTGTGGTTAGTTACCAAGAAGGCTCTCCTTGGATTTGAGATGGCAGAGAATAAGTTGACACCTTAGCACACATTCTGGGAGGGGAGGGGGCATTTATTCTGAAGCCAGAAGTCATCCTGGGAGGAGCAGAGCTGCAGGGAGGACGGTTACTCGGCTCCTCTCTTGATACTCACTCTGCTCACTACTTACGAGCATCTAGAAACCTCTCCAGAGTGAGCGCCCTCCTTGTATTGGGTTCCTTCTCCTCGTTTCTTCTCACCTCATCCTCCTTGAAAGTGCAGGTGTTTTCACGAGCCTGGAAACCACCCCCTTCTCCGTCTCCAGCCCTTCCTTTCTCTCCCTAACAGAAGCATCGCTGTGCACGGCTCAGCCTAGGGCAGGGCCGGAGCAGGACTCCATCCGAGGCGCCGTTGGCCAGCCCCGCCCTCGGAAGGTCACGGTCGGCCTGGGGCGGGTGAACGTGGGCGCAGAGCTGCAGCCCACGGCGGATCCGAGGGGTCTCGCCTGGCGCCGGTGGCACGGGTGCTGCGGGGTCTCAGAGCTCCGTTTCTCCGAGGGCTGAGCAGCATGTGCCCCGAATGGACGGGGCCCTCCCCCGGACACGGTCTGCCCATCCCGGCGGCCTCCCGCACTCAGGCCCCCAGGAGTAAGCTGACTCCCGGCTCTGGCTCACCTGCTTCTTCGGTGAGCGGCCCTGCCTCACTGAGAACAAATAAATGAGCATTTCCAGTTAGACCGGCCTGCGTCTGTCAGGACGGCATACTGTCCTGCTTCACAGCATCAGTGCACGAAGGAGCGACAAAAGCCTCGGTCTGCAGAGCCGAAGATGCCTGCGGGAGATCGCAGCGACGTGGAAATGAGAAGGAGCCTGGTATTTTTATTAACAGAGCTGTCACCAGATGGAAATTGGCAGTTGCCAGTTTTTGTTTTTAAAAAACAAGCGGTAAACATTGATGTACTGACTTGCTTAGGCGTAAAGCCAGAGGTTCAGTCCATAAGCCATTAGCCAGCCACACTCAAGGAGATGACTGTGCCTTGTTGGTGTCTCAGGCAGTGAGGTGACGTCCCCTCGTCCCACTGTGTCCCCCAGGTGCCCACCGTCTCTGGTGGCTGAGGGTTCCAGCGCCAGCTGACTGATCCCATTGCTCCTGCTTTAATAAGGTCCTGCCCCATCCACCGACCCCAGGTGGCCCCCTGCTACACTGATGTCAGCTGACACTGGATATCCCAGAATGCATATTGTAGCTCTTTCCACCACTAAACGGAGACCTCCCCTTTAATTAGGGGATCGGAGGGGACAGGACAGAGATTTAAGGGTTACAAACTGGCAACAAAGAGTCAGTGAGGCCTGGAGATCTAATGCACAGCATAATGAATATAGGCCCCAATACTGTATTGTAATCATCAAACTTGCTAAGAGATTAGAACTTAATTATTCCAAACACTAATCAGAAAGGATAAGAACGGATAATTCTCTGACCTGGTAGAGGTGCTCATTATCACTACAATGACAAGCATATTACAATGTATAAATGTATCAAGTTAACAGGTTGTACACACTAATTTACATAATGTTGTATGCCAGATATATCTCCGTAACAAAAAAAATTAGGGGAGGTGGCAAAAATTCCCTTTATTAAAGGGTATAAAAAATTTTTCCGTTCATGGTCCTGATAACTGGACCATCAGAAGTCTCCCATCCTTCACCCCCCCACTAGCCTTCTGATTAATGATCTGAATCAGAAGAGGGGTGCCACTTAGCTTTTTGTGGAGCTACAGCGTGTGACTTTCCCTGACGTATGTGCCGTCATGCTGACGACATGATAAAAATATGTCCTGAGGGGTCCATTCTTCCTGGCAAGAAGTTGACCTACCAGGATGGAGGTACCTCTCACCACTAACGTGGGTGTTGTGCAGCAGTTGGACGGAACGGTCAGGTTAAATGGGAAGCAGAGGTACAGAAAAGCGTGGCTGGACCCAGCACCTCTTGTGGCTGGAAGCAAACAGCAGGAAGAAACATTGGAAGATCAAAGAAAAACATCAGGGATCAATGATGATGAAGGCATAGCAAAGGAATCCATTGCCTGCCTGAAAGATCACTTAAGATAGGCAGCAAATACAAGTGAACCCCTTATAAGGAGATGGAATTACAGTGAAAAAAACAAACATGGACACACGACTGACCATAAAACCCAACACGAGCGGTTAGAGGAGGGATAAATCACTAGCTTGAAAACCTGGTTAATGTTTGGTTTGTTTTCATTCCCATTGCACAAGCTCCTTGGATGTTCTTACTCTCGACTGATTATGTATTAAGTCACTGTGGTTTTGTTTTTTTTTTCAAGATTTTATTTATTTATTTGACAGGCAAGAGAGGCAGAGAGAGGAGGAAGCAGGCTCCCCGCTGAGCAGGGAGCCCGATGTGGGCCTCGATCCCAGGACCCCGAGATCATGACCTGAGCTGAAGGCAGAGGCTTTAACCCACTGAGCCACCCAGGCGCCCTCACTGTGGTTTATCTTCTTCTCCTTTCCTTGTCCACCTAGATGACTTGAAATGGAATATCTTAGGGGTCAGGACTCTGTAGTTCCGCCTAGCTCAGTGTCATGCATGAAAGGGACACCCAGTTACAGACATCCTGCTGGTTATTCTACATAATAAAATTAAAATGTGGAGTTTCCTGGCTTATTACTCCCACACTAGAGACGATATGATACGGAGGAACTAGAAACAAAGGAGACCGAGTTAGAATTTTATCTCTGCAGTCGGGACAGTTGAGCTGTGAATTCCTCTGGATATAGTGAAGGGATAAAGGTTGAAGCCAGGCTGGAGTGCAGTGCAGAGGGTGCCGGGGTCTCCCATGAAGACACGGCGCCCAGAACCTAGAGCCAGATGAAGACTCAGGACCCGTTATTGATGCGATCTAATCCAGAAATTCAGGAGAGGGGGCGTGTGCCGAGGCGGTGTGCATGTGTGTTTTCATCTCAGCAAGTGGTGTTCCTGGCTGGTGGGCCATCGGGGATTCTTTCCCCAACTTCATTGTTCCCTCATTCCTTCCAGTCAGGCATCATGGGCTTCAACTTCCCCCAGCTCTGCTTTAAGGGAAATGATATTGAGGTGCTTATGCCAAGGCCCTGCCTGCATGTGGTGCCTCACATGGTGGCCCCCGCCAGTGCAGTAGCATAGCCTTGAAGGACGCAGCCCTTAGCCCCGCCAGGGAAGAAGGCTCCCCCTTACCGATGCTCTTCTGTTAGTGGTAGGTTTATCCATGGAGGTGAGCACTCAGTGTTGCACACTTGAGCTTTCAAGGGGCACAGGATAAAGAGTTACAACCCAAACTCCTTGGGTGCCGTGTTTTTTGTTTTTTTTTAATTTTATTTATTCCTTTGACACAGAGAGAGAGATCACAAGCAGGCAGAGAGGCAGGCAGAGAGAGAGGAGAGTGGAGGAAGCAGGCTCCCTGCTGAGCAGAGAGCCCGATGCGGGCCTCGATCCCAGGACCCTGGGATCACGACCCGAGTGAAGGCAGCGGCTTTAACCCACTGAGCCACCCAGGTGCCCCTGGGGTGCCGTTTTGTAAAAATAATTCCTCCTCCTGAAGCTCCTAAACCCTCTGAGATCTGAGGGCGCCGCCTCCCCCCTGCAGGAATGGCGAGGCTTGAGCTGCGCTCCCAGCAGCAAAAGATAATGAGGATTAGCAGGTGGAAAAGGGCCAAGAAGGCAGGAGCGTTCAGCGCCAAGAAGGCAGGAGCGTTCAGCGCCTGCATTCCACCCGGGCCTCAGCCTCACATTTCTGGCCGGGCTGTTTTAAGCCTTTGGCTTTGGCCTTTGAAGAGGAGATAAACGATTAAGTTGCCAGGTGTTCCCCTGACCTTGATGAATGCAGATGGCAGTTGACAGCCAGGGCGAGGGTTGGCGTGTTCCTGGAGGACACACCAGCATGATATTCTTAACAGTCAGGCGACTTTTGTTTTCTATACTCGGAAACATGGCAGCTCTGCACTGGATCTCCTCAGCAAGACCTTTTTTCTTTTTTTATTTTTTTTATCTTGACACTATTTGAACTATCAGTTAAAAGGTGGCACAGAAACAAAAGGAGGCCCAGGTTCATGTGGCCCGAGTGCCATAGACAGGCTGTTTCCCGGCGAGCAGATTCGGAGAGTGGATGAAATGTCTCATTATTGGTGCTCATCTCTAATGATGGCGTTTGAACTGACAAGTCCATGGCTAATCACAGGATTGCCAGGTAAAGCACGGCGACCTCATTTGTTGTCGTCGGAGGGACATGAGGACTCGCCACAGAGCAGGCGGCTCTGACGAGGCCACGGGATGGGAACTCGGGAGTGATGCCCACGGTGGAACTCAGTCTCAGGGAGCTGCCCTCTTCCCATCCTGGCTGTTCTGGGCTTGGCCAAAGGGGCAATTCCAGGTCCTGCTCGGGAGGTGGAATAACAGAACTCGGCTTTCCGTTCGTTCAGCAAAGAGTTACATACTGCCTCTCAGAAGTCTGTGCATTGGGGCGCCTGGGTGGCTCAGTGGGTTAAGCCTCTGCCTTCAGCTCAGGTCATGATCTCAGGGTCCTGGGATCGAAGCCCGCATCAGGCTCCATACTCAGCGGGGAGCCTGCTTCCTCCTCTCTCTCTGCCTGCCTCCCTGCCTACTTGTGATCTCTCTCTCTGTCAGATAAATAAATAAAATCTTTATTAAAAAAAAAAGGAAGAAAAAGTCTGTGCATTGTGCGTGGTGCAGCAGGTATACTAGACACGTGATCAACCACTCCCCATGTACACCTTGCCGGATGTGCAGAGAGCAAATACCCCCCTGCCCAGCTTTGTCCTAACAGTGACTTGGGCCGGGGTCGGGCAGGGCCAGGTTTGCAGCTGCTGGCCTGGCCTGATCCTAGACAGAGAGCACGTCAGCACAGACGGTCTGTTTGTAAATCTGTAGCTGGACCTACTGCTATGGTCTTAGTACTCAGTTAAAAACAGGAAAAATACTCAAACATACTGTTCTAGAATATATACATATATACGTATGTATGTATATTTGTACATAATCTAGAACAGTATCCTTGAGTATTTTTCCTTTTTTCCTTGCCACATGGCCCCTTTGATATATGTAGATCATCATTTTAATTAAAAGATTCTCAGACCTCTTGTCATATTAAATTTAGTGAAAGCAAGGACAAATTAAAATGAGTGTGGAAAGATAATCAGCCGTCTAGATTTATTTAAGCATCTGCCAATGCTCTTCTTCGCTGACTCCCCTTAATGCTCTTGGATTCTTTTTTCCAGCTTACCACCACACTTTCAAGTAAAACAGTTTTCCACTGTGGCCTTTGGGTCCCTTAGTGAGCCAACAGGGAAGAAAAAAAATATTTATTGCGCTGCAGGTATCCAGTTACTGTTAAGTGGAGGGAGCAACCAACGAGCGCTTGGCTAGCAGAGCAAGCACGGCAAGGTTTTAGGCGCCACCTGGTGGCCAGATGGAGCATCTGTGTAACTGCGGGACAGCGGAGTCCTGCTCAGAGGGGTCACAGTGGGAAGGAAAGACGCCTACCATGCTCCTTACGCTTTACCTTTCCACGTGTGCACTCTCAAAAGATCGATTTTTTTTAATTCACTTTTCCTCGCCCTTGCATTTCAGGTTGATGCTGCTGTGACCCCAGAGGAACGCCACCTCTCCAAGATGCAGCAGAATGGCTATGAAAATCCAACTTACAAGTTCTTCGAGCAAATGCAGAACTAGACCCCCGCGACAGCAGCCTCTGAAGTCGGACAGCAAAACCATTGCTTCACTACCCATCGGTGTTCAATTATAGAATAACATGGAAAGAAACAAGCCCTTCTGTTTTATGATTTACTCATCGCCTTTCGACCGCTGTGCTATAACACAAGTAGATGCCTGAACTTGAATTAATATACAAATCAGCAATGTATTCTCTCTCTTTACATTTTGGTCTCTACATTATTAATGGGTTTTGTGTACTGTAAAGAACTTAGCTTATCGAACTAGTGCATGAATAGATTCTCTCCTGATTATTTATCACGTAGCCCTTAGCCAGTTGTATATTATTCTTGTGGTTTGTGACCCAATTACGTCCTACTTGAAATATGCTTTAAGAATCGATGGGGGATGCTTCGTGTGAACGTGGGAGTGTAGCTGCTTCTCTTGCCTAAGTATTCTTTTCCTGATCACTATGCATTTTAAAGTTGAGCATTTTTAAGTATTCCAAATGATCTAGAGAATTTTTTCCATGATTGCATTTTATTGTACAGATTGCTGCTTCTGCTAGATTTGTGATATAGGAATTATGAGGATACACATTTATTTCTTTGTGCCTGTTTTATGTGCACACATTAGGCATTGAGAATTGAAACTTTTCTGTCCATGTACCTTTGAATCTTTGATAAAGAATCCCTGTTCATTGTAAGCACTTTTACGGGTGGGGGTGGGTGGGGGGAGGGAGTGCTCTGCTGGTCTCAAATTACCAGGAATTCTCCCAAAAAATTTCTGCAGGATGATTGTACAGAATCATTGCTTATGACCATGATAGCTTTCTACACTGTATTACATAAATAAATTAAATAAAATCACCCTGGACAAGAGTTTTCTTTAAAGGATAACTAGGGACATGAAATATTCAGAGTCATTTGAGGGGAAGAAGAAGAGGCAGATGCGGTTTCTTTTAACCGGTCTAAAACATTTTATTTATGACAGCGAAAGAAAGGGAAAGGGGAAGGCCGGCCTGGACAGACCCTTTAAGATTTGTCTTCAATTTGTATAAAACGGTGTTTTCATGTAAATAAATGCATTCTTGGAGGCGCGCCCTTGTGCTGGTGTGAATGATTCCATGGTAGCCACCTGCCGACATGTAGTCCCCCAGAGACTAGAGAGAAATCTCACGAAATCTAACCCCGGACGTCCACAGCTTTGTATCTTAACTGCAAGTCCAAGTCAGAAATCGGGGCCAACACGCATCTTCGGTGCCAGTCAAAGGCCCCGCGGACCTAACTCAGTTTTTAACTTGCTCCAGAGTATTTTGCGGCCGTATCTCAGTCCTCATGTGTGTCCCTGTCCTCGTCCGTTCCGGCTGCCGGAACAAAATACCGCGGCCCGGGTTGCTTATTCACAACAGAAATTTCCTTTTCCCGGTTCTGGGGATTGGCAGTCCAGGGTCAAGGTGCCAGCCTGGTTGTGGGAGGACCTTCCAGGTGGCAGATTTCACATTGTGCAAGGGCGCTAATCCCATCTGAAGGATCCTCACGACCTGAGTCACCTCCCAAAAGCACCTCCCACCCGCATTACCGTCACCTTGGGCGTTACAATTTCAACATAAGAATTGTGAGGGGACACAGGCATTCAGACAGACCATAGCCGTCTCAAATAAGAGATGAAGAGAAAACTCCTGGCGGGGGGGCGGGGGAGGGGGTTGGGCTCAGAGCTAAGACCAGTGGATAGCTGTCTCTAAAGCAGATTTTCTAAAGTGTGGCACAACTGTTACTCTGCAGGGAATCCTTCCCTGTTCTGGGGCGCTGTCCTGAGCCTTGAAGGATGTTTAGCAGCATTTCTGACCTCTGCTCACAAGATGAGTACTCCCCAGTTGTGATCATCAAAAATGTCTCCAGACATGGCCACTTACCCCTTGGGGGGAGTGGGGGGGGGTATGGGCATGGTTTTTAACTGGAGAAGTCTATTCAGTCGCTATCCCAGAGTTGCAAGAACACAAAGACCTGGTGTTTTTGCCGTATTGTGCTTGGAACCAGGTGAACATGCACGCCGGCCTTCCCATTTTAGCTTTAGATTCAACCTTTGAAACAATGAGCCCAGAGAATTAATCAAGGTTGTTTCATCACACACTATGCTTGATGAATAGACTCAATTAAAACTCGTCTGAGTGTGTTCTGTTTTCATGAGAACAAAATAGCTCTCTCCCTTCTTCTGTTAAGGGCCTTAGATGTGACGGCTCTGAGAAGGTGCGTAAGGTTTGACAGTTTGGGTAGAAGCTGGGGTTGTGCTTTGCCTGGTAGGAGGTGGCCAATGGGGGAAATTTAGTCCTAGCAGGAGAATACATTGCTCAGGACACTGGTGAATTGAAACAGAACTTGCTCAAAGGTATATTATGTTACTCCCTGGCAGGCTTCAATCCCAGTAACTGCAAGTTTTAACTTTGATCATTTCAGAGCTAATGAGAAAAATTTAAAGCCTATATAGATAGATTTTTATAGATACATAGGTAGACTTTATGAAAAGAAATGGTAACGCTTTCTAATCTTGGTTTTCAACTTGAGATACATTGAAAGGATTCTCCAGGTGGCCTGGGGCATTAATCGACAGGCAATTTGTCCAGCCCAGAGATCCATGAGATCTGGGGAAGTTTGGCATGGCCAACCTGTTGGGTGACAGATGACATCTCAACATAGTTTTCATGTGCATTTATCTCGCTATGAATAAAGTTCGATATTCTTCGATCTTTTCAAGGACCATTTTGTCTTTCTGAATTTTCTGTTTCTGTCTTTCGTTTGGGGCTTGAAATCTATTTTGCCATCAGGATTGCAAGCCAGACTGCCTTGCTATTTCCATTTGCCTGATAAATCTTTGTCCACTCCCTTTATTTTTAGCTTTTTCGATTGCTGCCTCTTAAGTGCTTGACTTGTATACAGCACAGAGCTGGGGGGTTGCTCTATGAGCCAATCTGGAAGTCTTTTTGGCATAATAGGCAAGTTAGGCTCATTCGGTTTTCTGATATGACTGCTATGTCTGCTCTCAGTTCTGTTGTCTGTTGTGATTACTGAGTGTATTATATTTACTGAGTCTCTATGGAAGAGGGGCTTTTTTTTTTAAGATGTTATTTATTTATTTGATAGAGAGAGAGAGATCACAAGTAGGCAGAGAGGCAGGCAGAGAGAGGAGGAAGCAGGCTCCCTGCCGAGCAGAGAGCCCGATGCGGGGCTCGATCCCAGGACCCTGAGATCGTGACCTGAGCCGAAGGCAGAGGCTTAACCCACTGAGCCACCCAGGCGGCCCGGCTGTTTTCCTTCTCCTACTCAGTTCCCTTTATTAAGTTTTTATTTGAACCCATTCTCCCGTGGGCACCAAGTAGCCTGTTCTTTATTACTGATACAGCCCTGTGATTTTCTCCTCTGTCTTTCCTAAATTCAATCAGCTCTCGTTGCATTTCTCCCTGATTTCTTCTTGATTCCTCTACTTCACCTTTGTGTTGCTGATTTGGGGTATTTTCCACATCCCCAGATGCACATTGGAGACTATTCAGTTCAGTGTTGTGTTGCAGTTTTTGTCAACTTTATGGTTGTTTTGTGGGGCAGACTTCACCAGCAGTGGAGATTTTTATTCATAATGTCTGACTTTTCACAGTCGTTCTCTCTAGAAACGGTCTGCTTTCTTCTGTTCGTATTCGTGTCGTGGGCAGGTGCCTCGTTAAGAGCCCATTCCTCTGTCTGTTCTGCTCTGCTCTGTGTTCTGTTCTTTCAGAAGGGTCCTTGGGAGCACAGGACCAAGTGTGTCTTTTTCCTGTTCTCTGTAGGATTCTTCATTTTTGCTCCTTTCCTTCTTTCCCTTAACTGCCTGCCTCCCGGGAACACCCCGTCTTCTCCATAGTTTACATCCTCCCACAGAACCTTGGGCTTTTCCGAGTCACCCCCCTGGGCCCGCCCACTTGCCGACCCCTTCCTGTAGCCTGGAGAATACGCTACCAACTCCCCCACTGTGTCCATTATTTTTGTATATAGTCTTTCATTTTCCGTTTTGAGGGTGGTGGTGTTTCTTTGTTTGCTTTCCCCCTCAGAGTCCTGGCTCCTCTCAGGTCTCTCCTCGGGGTCTTCGGACCTCTTCCGCCCATTGCTGCCTCCACCCATTGGTTTGTGGCGGCTGCCTCAGGCCAGCAGTGGGCTGTTGCAATTTGTTTTGATTTGTTTGTTTCCTCTACTTAAAGATAATTTGAAGGTTGCAGTTCTCTTCCGCTTAGTAATGCTGAGGAGGGAGCTTGAACCACCATTATGGGGAAATCCCCACACGAGTAGGTTTGAAAAGCTCCCCCAGGTGATTCCTATATCCACTAACAGGGTAGAGACTCGCTTGTTAAATCACAGTGTGCTTTTTTATTTTTTTAAGATTTTATTTATTTATTTGAGAGGGAAATAGAGCATGAGTAGGGGGAGGAGACAGAGGGAGAGAGAAGCAGACTCCGCGATGAGCGGGGAGTCCCAGCAGGGCTCATCCCAGGTCCCTGGGATCATGACCTGAGCTGAAGGCAGATGTGTAACCAACTGAGCCACCCAGGCAACCCTCACAATATTCTCTTGTTTTACATATATTGCCTCAAAAATCCTTTGGCTTCCTGGCCATGACTGCCTGGTTTTCTCTCTACCTGAGTCCTCCATGGAGTGCTGGTCTTCAGAGCTGTGTTTCTCAAAGGCTCTCTCTCCTGTATCAGAATGACCTAGAAGCCTTGCCAAAAAAAAAAAAAAAAAAAA